>VWZV01001825.1:0-236813 GCA_013397155.1 Irena cyanogastra | reverse complement strand
AAAAAAAAAAAAAAAAAAAATTTTCATTCCTCCAAAGCAATAAAGAGTCTTATAACTGGAGAATACCCCAGTCCTTCCAGTGCAGGTTCCTAACTGACTCTGCCCCCTAAACATATATGATTTACCATCTATACCTGCATTCCCACACAGTCCTAATTAGTGCTGCTCTCCCACACACGAACTGGTCAAATTAATTCAATACTGTACCCTTCACCTCAGCAGACAACTTGACAGAAAACATATAGCCCTGGAGCACTGGAATGAGTTCTTGTATCTCTCTAGCAAACAAATTTACTCTCCTTGAAACCCTTCATTTTTTGCCACATTACACATCAGAAGCCTGCCCTTCATTACAGCATGCAAGTTTTGTGTTGTCTGGTTCCTCTGGTCCCTGAACTCCAATGCCTCTTCCTCTATCTCTCTGCTGCTATAAGATTGGCAGGTGAGAGGTTTTCCTCCAGTTCATGGGGAAACTTTCTTCTGTAATCTAGGAAGTAGGGTCTGGACAACATCAATTGGAAAAACTCTCTCCCTTTGAAGTGATGGAAACTTCTGACTTACCTTTGTGTGGCAGAAATAAGAAGGTAAAAATACAGAGCATGGTTTTCCCCAAACAGTGCCTGTGCCCTGAATTTGCAGGGCTGGGGACTCCACCTAGAGTAGAGCAGACCATCCCCTTTTAAAGGCAAGAGCTCCACTGATATTCCGAAAGGGAAATACGTAGGAAAAGCAGAATCACGGACTGGAGAAGCACATTGTGGGGAGTATAGTGAGGACAAGAAAGACTATTTGACTTCTTTCTGAAATTTCATTCTCTTACCCTCTAGGCAGATAAAGACAGCAGCAGGTAGATAAATATAGATGGAGAGAAGGCATTGAGGCACTGGTGCAGGTTACCCAAAGAACTTGAGGATGTCCCATTCCCTGCTAGTGTTCAAGGCCAGGATGGATGGGGCTTTGAGCAATCTGGTCTAGTAGAAGATGTTAAAATTCAATAGTCTTTAAGATGCCTTCCAATCCAAACCATTTTATGATCCCATGACTCTATGAAGAAGGAAAGTTGTACCCAGCCTTACAAGAGCAACTGCACAAATTATAATAGGAGGATGCTGAGGAAGAGTTCTCAGCATAGCTTTGCACCTTTCTTTGCACCATGAAAAAAAAGCTGAAATATTTCTGAATCCTTTCAAACAGAGACAGATCTTCAAGTCTGTACTAGAATAATGTGTTCAGGCTTCTTTATCTACTGAGTGCAAACTTTCAAAACAGGTTGATTTAGACACCAGTAGAAACAGAGAGATCTAGTGTCCTTGATCTTCTCATTGAGGTGATTTTTCCTTCTCTCTATCACAGCCAACTGGACATCACCTTGACTGTCCAGAGCCTGCAGAGACTGTCAGCCTCTCAGTTCCTCTCCAAGTTCACCAGAAACTCCTCCTCACCAAGACAGCAATGTAGACAACCTTATAGTCCCTGAGCTGGGAGCTATCTGCCTCATTAATTTCCAGCAAACAAAGAATATGAGGCCTTTACACAAAGCAATACAGATACACCAGGGGCACATCTTGCACAGACAGTGCATTTCCTGGCTCAGTATGGAGGAGCTGTTGAATTGGGTTCTTCTGTTTATCATCTTTCCCCATTATGCTCCAGTTGCTCCTGTAATCAAGAGATGGGTATTCTGAATTCCCATGACTGCCTTTCCTTTTCTTACAGAAGTCACTGTTTACTTTCTGCACTGACTCGTAGCTACTACAGCCCTCACCAAGATATGGTGCATTTATTTACATAAGAAATAGCTAAAAAACAAGACAAATCCAAACCTTGCATCAGCATTTTGGCAGAAATAATCAGGTGATTATTTCAAAAGAAATACATCCCAGTATCTACTAGCTAGTCTCATGTCACCTCTACTGAAGCAATCACTGTTAACGGAGATCATTCACAGAGGGTCTCTAATATCACCATGTTCAGGCTATGTAGCTCTGCAAAGAGAAACAAGTTCCAGATTACATGAGTGGTCAAAGAAAATACGCTGCCATCTGAATTTTATTTCTCATTGTTAACTTGGACATGCTGTAGCTGCCAGCGTGACAGGGAGTAAGACATGATTTGTCATTTGTGAATTTACAGGTCACTGTGCAGATGTTAAATTGGAACAACAGTAGTATCTACTGTTGATAAGATGTCCCACTAAGTCAGTGCATATTTTTCCAGTGCCATTTTTCAAACAGGTGAAACTATGTTTTCTGGATGTCTTACAGGATGTGGGGATATGATGCACAAGTTTTCAGGGAAAAAATACTTCTCCATTCTAAATGCAGCCCATCTTGATCACCCTGTAAACTTTGATTCTTTGTGAAAACTCTACTCGCGATATATGTAAGCCATAGGCTGTCATTTTGAATCTAACAGGGCAAGGAGTCCTTCAGCCTGCCAGAAACCAGTAAAATTAATTTCAAATAGAACCCAGTCATGCAGGAATACTAAGAATACAGAGGGCTGAAGAATAACTCTCTGTTCAGTCAGAAGGTCCCAGTTAGACCTCTAAAACCCAGCTTTTTCTCACGAGAGGAACACTAAGAACAGACAGTCAGAGCAAGAGCTCAGACCCATGGCTCATCAAACTGCTTTTCTGAACAAATGGCAGACTGACTTTGCTAATTACTTAGGAATGGGAAGAGAACTAAAATAATCGAGCTTCAGCTTCAGAGGGAAATGTGCCAACTATCATATCATCACCTGAAAACTATCAGCAGGTATGATCCTCCATACCTAGGGCATGTGAATTCAAGGCTCTATAGATAAAAAGAGTGTGGTATAAAGGAGTGCACTGTGCAACACATACCTGACTCCTGTCAACCTGGCATTTGCATTGGTTACTCAATGCAATTGTCAGGATTCGAGGTAGGGGAAGATGGGTGGCGCCAAACAAGTTCATTCTGCCTTAGGGTCATTTTCCATACACTCATACAAACTGTGGGAGGTTCAGAATGAACCTTAGGAATCTAGGATAACTAAAATAATCTGCCTTATACAGGGAAGAGACATTGATTTCTATGGAAAGAACATCCAGAATGCAAGCCAGCATGCTGAGACATGATCACTGGATACGGGAATATTTAGCAAGCTGTTGACACTACTCCCAGTGGCAGTTTTATCCATCTCAAAGACAGAATTAAAGCATCTGCACCTGCCCTCCCTAAGCACGCTCAGGTCACGTCAAGTAGTAGGACCTTTCCTGTAGCAGCTACCAGTCTGCAGATTGAAGATCTCATTGCAGTCGTGCCAGAAAATGGTTGAAAAGAAATAATCTGCATTTAGCAAAAGTGAAATTGAGACAGGTATTCCTCAAAGCCCCATGATAAAAAGAGAAAGTATGTTTAATATCTAGTATATGTAATATTTTTGCCATGGACTGATATAAGAGAAGACAGACACAGGAAGGATAATTACGTGGAAAGCACAAGTTATCTTTGGCATGAAACTTCAGGGGCCTTCCAAGTAAATAATTATTCCAAGAAGTTTTGTGTAGGAGGGACTAATCATAAAGTCTCCATGTTTTTCATCTTTCTACATAAGAGCCACCAAAAAGAGATTTTTCACAGCAAGGGGGAAAAGTTTACATAAATCAAGAACTACACCAACCCCATCAGTGTTATAGTAATTAGCTTTGTCTCATGATACCTAGTAAGGGAAAAGCCCTCAGAATACTGCACAAATGAGTGATAACTGGCACACTAAATACTTTTCTTTAAATTAAAAACCCAAACAAACAAAACCCCACCCTGAAACTGGCCTCCTCTAGATGTGCTCTTTTATATGCTGCCTGCTTCTATTTCTGTCTGACTGACTAAGCATTTCTCCTTCAGAGACCAAGCCTTGCCTCGGGGGCAAGCTGGCATCCCCAGTCCCATCAGAAGGTGACGTGGTGATGATCCTCTGAGCTGACCTGCAATGTAACACATGATCCCCTAAGAGCTATTGCTTTTTCTGTACACTCCCAGCTGTTTCTGTCAGCATTCAGGCTCTTTGCTGCAAGGGTCTAATACAGTGACACAGACAGCAAAATGAAGCCATTAACACCATGCATGTATCCATCAAGTGTGCTCAGTGTTGTCAGCAGACCCTGTGCAACCACACAGTTTGAGGGGCTTTTTATAATGGACTAGACCTCGAGTCACCTTGGCTTATCTGTGATTACTCAGCCTTTGGACATGGAATAAATAGGTTAGCCATAGTAGTTCCGGTTACTACTGCAACTTTTAGACAAATTCTGATTTTTTATCACTTGTACACTAAGACTTTTTAAAATCGTCTCTTATTGCTGAAAACTAAACTAGGTGATAACACTAGCTATTTCTCAGACAAAATAGAAATTTAAACAAGGCAGTGAGACAAAACCTAAGAAAACACAAGATAGTTCATTCTTCATTATTAAGAGTTCCTAAGTGTTAGGTTTTCAGTGACTATAAAATCAGCTTATAGTTAGGAAGTAAAAATAAATTAAAATAGATTTTTCAGTCACTGCCACAGACATCCCTTTAACTTTTCCTGATCTGAATGACAGTTCAGCGCAGTATCACCTAAACCAGCAGGATTTCCTCTTGCTAAGTATTCTTAGCATCACTTATAGCCTTCCTTATCTATAAGCCGGCTGTCAGAATTTAGAAAGCCTGCATGTGGATTAAGTATAACATAAGTTTGGGGAAAACCGTCTCGTATTAATTAGAATGGCTCAACTTTAAGAAAACCATTCTATATCAACTAGGAATTTGGCCTAAATGAGATCTTTCTCTCTTAGGTATCACTTTCACTTTAAAACAATACTTTGCAATTAGACAAACATCTGACTGTCTAATGTGGAAAAAGTCTTGGTTATTAACCTTTCTATCAAATACTATGAAAATAAATACAACGTTATTTAGCTTTGGTTATTCAGTCATACCTGTTGTTTTCAAAGCATCAGAGCAATTAGCCTACTAAGTCAAGCACTCAACAGGTACCTTTTACTGCTGTGCTTCTGCATGTCCAATCCTAAGGCTAAATGCATTGTTTTTAATAACTGTTCTCTGTGATTTGTGAAGCAGTTGGCTCCTAACATAATTTTTTGCTATTTTGATAGTTTTGAATGATACATGATGGGAAAGCACATAAACGGCAAGAAACATCTTAAAGAAACTGTCTCTGTAAAAACAAACCCAAAACCACCCTGAATTTTCTGGCATGAACAATTTTGGTAAGATTTCATGGTATAATCAACCACAGCTCCATCTGAAAGAAAAAAAAAATCTAACTACCCCTCTCCTCTTTTGCTGTGTTTTCATTTGATGTGCAATTCTATTTAACTACAATACACAGAATTACACATAGTGTATTGAAGGAATCTTTCAAATTATGGTTTAAAAATCCTACATGCATCAAATTTATGTTTTGATATTTAATTTCTCTGACATGTAGTATTGGCCTTCATAAAAATCACTGCACTCATTAATGCTCATCTGTTTATACAGCTTTTAATACACTACCTGTTCATTCAGTAAGAGCTGAAATACTGTGTCACTTACTGCCCTTGGGAAGACCTGCTGTGGTACAGACTCTGAAGGTCATAATGGGAATAGTTTAAATATGTCAGCATCAAGACACTTTTCTCCATTTACAATTGTCATGTTGCTAAATGGAGCTCTGTATGTGTTGAAGACTGCAAGAATGTAAATACAACAGCTTTTGATGATCCAGCACGAAATACCAGCATTAGCTCAGGCACTTCTGTCCTACAGAGGACTCTGCAGCTCTTACTCCTTGCATAGACTGAAAAGCAACAGGACAAATTTGTGGAGCAGGATGGCACTGAGGCTGCCAAATGCAAGTATCACTCCCAGCACTCAGTGAAACACTTATGTGGCCAGTGGGAGCATGCCCTGAGGAAGTATTACTGGTCTCATTCCATATTTCATTCTTGCCTATCTACTGTGGTCAAAGTGAAAACTCAAAATTACTGTGTCAGATGCTTCAGTGTTGGAAAGTAGTCCATTTTCATTTTTCTGTTCTGCTTGTTATCTTATTCAGAACAAAACTGATCAGACATAAATGGTTTTCAATTAACCTCATTCTACCTACTGTTTATCAGGTTATTTTCTTCAAATGCTTATATATTGGTCTGTTTTAATGTTCTTAATTGCCTTTCTCTACATTAACCATTCAAGCATTCTCTAAAGTATTATAATTCAGATTATTTGTACATAATTTCTATGTCTACTTTTCTTCAGCACTAAAAGATAAAGCCTCTATTTGTCCTGTTTAGAACTATGGGAAAGTCTTGCATTTGCATGCTGCCCTAGCAAAAATATTTCCACAAGAAGTATAAAATATCCCCTCTTATTTTTGGGAGGCTATAGTCTCAGGAAAAACTTGGCATTACGGCTGAATTCTTAAGAATAATTGAAAAGAAGCCGACGAAATGCTTTAGAGTTTGGAGTAAGCATCAAAGAAATACACTATCTGTAAAAGGCAGTAATTTACTGTGTCTAAAATATTATTCTGAGTATACCAGCATGCCTTACACTGCTGAGATCTCTTTATAAAATTGTTTGAATGTTATTTCTCTAATATAATTTCAGCTGTAAAGAAAAATCACTCTCCTTCAGCCAAAATTGTAACATACACAATAGCTGGGGAAAAGGATTTTCATTTGTACCTGAAACTTGGAAAAGGTATTTAGCCAACTTCTCACAGTGTGTGAAATTTCTTGCCATCCTTTGATGTATTTGACTTTTTTTCTATCTGAAGAACAACTAGTACTAAGAAACAAAACCAAAAAGTCTTAGTTTTGACAGCTCTTTCCACTTGACTTAATCCCAGTGTAGCTCTTGTGCTTTTCAGGAATACATGCAAGCCGCTTTTCTATATATTCAGAAATATTTCAATGCCTGAGTTGGTCATGATGAAAGTGCAACTTCAGAATCCAACATGGGGCCAAAATACATTCCTGACCTGCTGCCAGGTTTTACCTGAAATTGCTTAGTACTAGTGGGCACAGTCTACCTACAGAAGACATATTTGACTATAGTAATAGAAAAGGACCAGACCATCACATAAAATGAACAGTTAATTAAAAATATAAGCATGATGCTTTTTCTAACAGACTAGTTCGCTTATTTAATGAAACTTTTAAACAACAACAACAAAGTCTATGAAAAAGTTTCACTAGCATAATTTCTGTAATCAGGAAAAAAACATCAAAATCTAAGAGTAAAACCTATGAAGAACAGGCTTTGGGTTATTCTTTCTTAAAGTTTATTTTTTAAATATCTTGCCATCTTAAAAGACTAATTTGTGCATCCTTTCTCCCCTCTCTCAAGTAATGATGAACCCAGTACTAGATATTTGGTACCCTCTGGAGCCATCCTCTGCTCCATTCTAATAAGGCACTTAGAACTGGGTCTCCAGCATGCTCAGAAGTCTATGTGCAAAGAATGTCATTGCACTACCTCACAGAAGCAAAAAAGGAAGTGATTTGAAGCCCAATATCTGCATTAAAACCTTCTCAGTCATTTGAGTGTCTTGCATTCCAGTGAGTCCTACTGTTCATGAATTCTTTTTTTATAAAGAATTTTATAAAAGAAAAAAGTGCTTTAATGTGTAAATTGTAGGTTCCTGTCTTGGTCTCTTTTGTGGCTCATACACACAAATGGAACAGTAAAAAGTCAGTTAGTTTGCCAGAAAAAACAGTCCATTTAAATATCCAGCAAATAGCCTGTTACATGGAAAACAGTCCATATGCCACAGAGATTGACTGGCCACACAAGTTCAGTTTAAGAGCAACCAAACACATGTAGTAAGAAGCAAAGTGTCACAACTGTCAAACTCCTACAACATGATGCAAGAAGACAAATCTGTGATTTAGGTATAAACTCAGTAATTTTACATTTCCAAATAAACCGACACTTTTAAAGGATGGGAAGCTGCAATGAGTTCTCCTAGTTCAATGATAATGGGATGTGAACGTGTTTCTAGGCAAACATGATAGCAACATCTTGAAAAAAATGAAAAAAAAAAAAAGAGAAAGATGTAGAGCTTATTTCAGACATCGTAACTCAGGAAATCATCTGTATGAGGAAAAACTACTTTAAACCCTGGGATGGGATACCATGACACTGTAATTTTGGTTTCTCACTCTGTTAAAACAAGCATTCTACTCGCGCTAGATTACAGTTCAGATGTGACTTTCTAGTTGTATACATAGGAGAATAAATAATGGCATTAGAGATGAATTTTGGATTCCATTTTGACGTAAGAGTCTACTTTTGATGTACTGATTTTCACTTTTCCATTGGATATGCTGATTTTTAAGTTGACACTGTTGTTATTAAACCAAACCTAAAAGTTTTGGATGAGGTATTACAACATATTGCACATTCTTTTCATATGCTTTGGTAGACACTTAAGATCAGTAACTCTGTTTGCCTCTGCCATTAAGCTTGAAACATTTAAAAGCATTATCAGTAATGTAGTTCTTCTCAAGTCTTATCAATCAAAGTATTGGAAAGTTATACTGCTCTCTTGCTTTGGTTTTAGAACTCAGTGAAAAAATAATTTCAAAAATAAGACCAGAAACAATATAAATAGGTATATTTAACAAAGTTACCACTCTAAAAGTCCCATGAATAAAGATTAGGTTGCAGAAAAAACACAAGCAATATGCAATCCTATCAACCTGGAGGAACAAACAAATAGGATCGTGATTGCTCAAGTAAGATGATTCCCTTAACCTACAAAGCAATCTCCCTGTCACATCTGAGTTTCAAGTGCCTTCCTGCATCTGTTTTGCAGTCTTGAAAAGCCATTGTCAGTGTAGTGCCTTGAGAAGAAAGGAGGGTAAATCAGCTTTGGTTGTTGACTAATCAGATGAGCACAATTAATTACAACACCAATCAGTTCATTAGATTATTAGCTGCATCTCTTTTTGATCAGCTACTTAGAAATTTTAATACAGAGGATAAGAAGCCACAAAGCAGAGCACTTATTAGAGTATCAGAAGTATGAAATGTTGCTCTGAAACAAATTAAGTTAGAGCACAGCACGGCAAAGTAGAAGACAAATGCTTTTCATCTGTGTGATTGCCCATGTTCTCAGTGAATTGACTGCTATGGGCATTTCTCAGGCTGGAGTTTCTCTCCAAATCTGAGAGGCGCCTTTCTCCCCGACCAAACTAAAAATCTTTAGAAATGCTGCTTATTTGCCATTTCCCTCTGTTCCTTGTCTAAACTAGCTTGCAGTGTGTAAGTTCTTTTACTGCCATAATCCACACGCTCTGTTACCAGCTCCTCCTTCCGAATTTTCAGTTAGGCATCTCAAAATTAATTTATTATTTGCTGATATTATTTGTTTCTAGTCACACAATTAGGCAATACTGTTCCTGTGAAATTGCATTTTCTTATTTCTAGAACAATCACTACCCTCAATTTTATTTTCTTTATGCTTTAATTCCATTAAAGACATCAAGGTATCTATGCTGCTTCCCAGTAATAGCATCTCAGGGTGTTATGAATTTTTGAGCTAAATACCTGTAAAAAAATCTCATTATCATAAATTGCCTAATTGTAAAAAAATATATGATGCGATGCATAATAAATTACAATTCTTACACTTTGTCCAAATGTGCCTTCAGCATATGAAATAAATGTGTCCTATGTGTGAAACAAATGTGTCCTATTTTCATGACAGTTAACCTGAAATTCCAGTGAGCATCCCATCTCAAATTATGTCACATCATCCCATATCCAAATAGCTTTATGTGCACACGGAAGGATGGTGAAAGAACTGACCCACTAGTGTGCCCTTCAGCCTCATGAGTCATTGTGCATCACTGCTGCTTAGCACCATGCTCTAACCAACTGAGCTAATCTCAGGGTCAATCTGTAAGAAAAGGAGATCTCTCTACCACAACCCCACTTACCCCCACCTAGTCCATGCCATATAGAACGAGGAACAAACTCTGCTATGAGTGTTATTGTCGATGCTCTCCACCCCTTCACCTGACACCCCAGGGATAGCATCTCACAAACAGGATCTTCTGCCAGAACAAACTTCTTACAAGTCCCTGCACTGCCCTGTTTTGATGCCTGGCTCTCTTGTATGTCACAGGAACTGCTCAGGAGGCAGACATTACTTATTGTCAGAGATTTAAATTTTCCCTTTTCATTTGAACACATACCCTTTGAATCAATTTGCTCATTCCCGTTAAACTAAATGCCAAATTCAAACTTTGCATTGGTGCCTTAAGATGCTCACAAAACTCTTGCATGTGTAGCAGACTCTCTACTTTGTTATTTGCTTGGTCACGAAATATAGTATTATGCTTCAGCTATTTCACCCTCTCATCTGCAAAGACATGCATTTAACACATTATTGTATTTGCCTCATCCTGATTCTTCCTATAAATTGCACCAAAACAGTTTTATGCCATGAAAGGAGACCTCACCCTCAACCCTTCTTCTCCCCCAAAAATACAGTTCGCAGGAGCTGTGTGTATCTGATCGAGTAAAGTTTTCTGCAGAATCATTGTCTTCTTTCTCTCATGATGCACCTTTGTGCATCCTATTTCCATCAAGTTTCACCTTACATAGGAGGACATGTACATAGGTACATGTTTCTTGGGCCAAGAGACTGAGTGTATTGTGTTCTAGAAACCCACAATTCACCAACAATAAAAAAACAGTGGGGGAAAAATTATGCAAACAATAACCAGAAACAGCTGAGAGCCGGTTTCAAGTACAAAGTTACTGGTGCCGTGACAAACTTCAGCCTTGGTCTCTAGTTGATTATTCCTACGCTGAGGAATTTCTGCAGTTGTTTTTACTCTTCAGTGGACAAATAAGAACTCCCTTGCAAGAGACACTCAGCACCATCAGTACTTGCTGCCATGTGACCTGCTTTTACAACAAACCTCACCTCTAAAAATGCTTTGACTGCAGTGGTGCTATGCCTGGGAAAAGAATCATTCTCTGTATGCTTCATTTGCCAGTCAGACCAAATTAGCAAAAACATAATTACAGCTTATAAAGGTGTCTGTTCTTTTATGAATAAACACTCATTCTAATTTTGTAATTATTATTTTACCATTCTCAGTTAATTGTCAGTTACTTGAAAACATAGCTTCCTCTGAAACAGTGCAAACACAATTCCCTGAATTACAGTAAAATTTCCTGCATTAGGTACAAAGATTGCAAATTACTCAATAGAACTTTAGGAAGCTTAGTACTTATTTCCCAGCTCAGAGAAGATTTCCATTGCCAAAATCTTGCTGAAATAAATATGTTAGCACCAAATACAAGAGCATTTTTTCTTCCTTTCTTAGCAGGTGGCTCTAGTAAAATGACACTCCATCAAGATAGTAAGTGTATGAATCAAGAATTGCAATGTTCCAGTTCCTTGTCCTTGAGTTATCTTTCTGCCCAGAGCAGATTGTCTCCATGTCCCTCGTCTGGACTTGCTCCAACAGTGGATGCAGCACTCCAGCTGCTGTCTCAGGAGAGTAGAGTAGTGCAGGAGAGCTACCTCCCTTGACCTTCTGGCTACGCTGCTTGTGATGCAGCCCAGGATACCACTGGGCTGTAAGCACACACTCTTGGCTCATGTCCAGCTTCTCATTCACCAGATCTCCCAAGTATTTCTTGGCAGGGCTGCTCTCAGTGGCTTCTCCTAGTCTGCCCTTACGTCTGTGATTGCCCTGACCCAGGTGTGGCACCTCGAAGTTTGACTTGTTGAACTTCGTGGGGTTCTCATGGGCCCACTTCTCAAGTTTGCCTAGGTCCTCCTGAATGAGACTCCTTCCTTCTGTTGTGTCAACTGCACTGCTCAGCTTCATGTCATGTGCAAATTTACTGAGGGTGCACTTGGGGTTATTTTCCATATTAAAGGGCACCAGCCTCAAGGCAGAGCCTTGAGGGGCACCACTCATCACCAGTCTCCCGCTAAAGACAGAGCCATTGATCACAACTCACAACTCTCTGTCTGCATCCATGAAGCTAATTACTTATCCACCACATGAGACAGAGGTATTGAAGGGGCCTCAGCTGGGGCTCACCCTCTCTTCCCTACTGCAATCAGAATCAGACAGTGACTGGGCTTTGCTGGGCACAAGAACCACGCCTTGTATCCTTGGGCTCTGGCAGCAGGCAAGTGTGTCTCTGATCACAGCTCTGGGAACTTCTTAGCTGTATTAGGGTTTAGAGGAAGGGAAGAACTACACACCTGCACCCCAGTAACACCCCTGGCACTAACGGGTGCCACTGAACACTTCAGGAACATTCAGGCACTGTATGGACTCTTCTACTGGAGGAAGCTTTGGAAAAGTTATCTGTATTTCATATGTAATATTTATCCTGCACTAACTTCCTCTGCAGACATACCCTGAGAGTATTCACTGGGAGAATTACTGAGAAACAACTATTCTGCAGTTCTTTGCTTTCTGCTATTCCACAGTGTAGTCAAGTCCCTAAGAGTTTTGTCAGACAAGTAGTAATCTGTACCCAGCTTCAATTTAATCTGCTTCATCTGCCTGCTTCTCACCAAACATATCTTCACTCTTGCCTCACCATTTTACCCAAGATGTTGCCTTCAGCATTATGGTATTAAGCCACACAACACCACTGTCAGCCATGTCATCTGTTCTCTTGAAAATCTCCATGGAAAGCAGCACCCTGGCAGATGGAAAACACAAACTTCAGTGTTTTCTCACAGTTCTGGGGATGTGCTGGGCTTCTCCAAATATTACGTGTGCCAGGCAGTGGTACTGCTGTGATGGCTGTAGCCAAAGCCACTCACATGCATGTAGGTGAATGCCTGAAATTCAATCCACAACATGCAATCTTTTCTCAAAACAGGCCTAACCAAACTGAGTTGTTAAACATTTCTAATTCAGGCAGCAAAACCTCACCCACCTGTCTCTGCTATCCGTTATAGCCTCTTACAGGAATCATGCCATGACTATCAATATGCCTCCTGTCCTTTTTCCCCAAATAAAAGTTGTACCATTTAGGTCTTCAATTTACACATTTATAACCCAAAGTCCACTTGAAAACTGGCACTATAACCTGCCTCAGAAGATTCAGGCAGTCTGCTAGGCTGTAAACTTGATTTACAAATCTGCCCTGTTAACTGAACGAAACATGACAGCCAAAAAATATAGCAATGCCAGATAAGTTGACCACTACTATAATACCAGAAAGAACAGCAGCAACAAGCATAAAC
Source organism: Irena cyanogastra (assembly GCA_013397155.1). Taxonomy (NCBI): domain Eukaryota; kingdom Metazoa; phylum Chordata; class Aves; order Passeriformes; family Irenidae; genus Irena; species Irena cyanogastra. The sequence continues at coordinate 223,559 of VWZV01001825.1, read as the reverse complement.
TCTCAAAGTACTTTAAAGATTAAGTGCAACCATCTTTATTTAGACCAGGGGTGAAGTCATTGTAAACAAACAGCAGAGAGTTCTGGAAATACTTCAGTATACGAGTTCAGAGAACTCCAGAATAATGTGGAAGTATCAATGAGATTGAAAAATAAGGCCTAAGCATCCCAAAGTTGTATTAGTTAGGTAAACTAAAAATCTACTGTTCTTCCTCTATGTCCATTTCTTCCAAAAATTGTAGTATTAATATTTTGCATAAAATTTTGAAGTTTGGTTGCAATTTCAAGGGGATTTAACTGAATTTAGAGACTTACAAATGGAAAGACACTGTGTATGTAATGGTCAATACTTTTTCTCTGACTGCAATTTCATCTTGATGTAAAGAATACGAAAAGCAGCTTGCAACTGTAATTCTGAAATTGTCAATTTAAATAAACATTAATTAAAAATGCCCAATATTGTAACTACACATATCAATTTAAAGTACCATCAAAATAGCACTTATTTGCCTATTTATTAAGAGAACCCAAATTAACACTTATTAGCCTACCTGACCATAATTGAAAAAAGATTTTCAAATACAAATCTTTCTCGAGCTGTTTGGCTGACATTTGAAAGTAATCATACTTGCAATTGCTAATCAGCTCATCATTGTAACATGCTTTACAGAACAGTGCAGTTAGAAAGCCAAGCACTGGAAACTCCTCACTGTTTCACTCACTCAACTAAATTAAGTTGGCCTATGCTCCTGTAATTCAATCCCCTTTTTCAGAATGGTTGTGATATGTTGTCTATGCTGTTACTTTTCACCCCTGTAGGGCTCACAGAGTGTGTAGTAATCCACCACACACAATGGATTTATTTGATGTGAATGACAGTTTTGCTTAGGAGGGTTTGTTGGGGTTATTTTCCATTAGCCTGCTCACGTCTCTTAGCAAGTGCTCCATGACCAATGCAAGGGAAGAGGAATAATGGCCCTGACATGAGAAAGGAGGTAAGGGAATTTTGTTCTGTTCCAGATTTTGTCTCAGGGCTTGTACTTTTTGTATTCCCAGTTTTCCAGAGCCTTGACTTGAAACTCCGGAGTCACTCATGTAATCTTATAATTGTTGGTTGGAAGAACAACTGGGAAGTCATCAGAGTCCAGCCTGCTGCCTATGGAAGGATTATCAAGATCAGATAAGGTCAGTGGTTTTGTTGGAGAGCCTTGAAGTGATCAAAGGATGGACATTCCACCACCTCTCTGTTCCAGTGTTGCACTGCCTACCTGGTGAAGTGTAACGTCCAATCTGAACTTCCCAAGCTGAAACTTGTGACCTCTTCCCTGCACCCTCTCACGCTGCTGAGAATTCTTATTGAATGGAGAAGGCCCAGAGATGGAAACAGTGCTGCCCAGGTGTCCATAGCAGTACCAAGAAAAGAGAAATAATCTTCCATGCACCTGCTGGTCACAGATGTATCCCAGTCTGCCACACACAGGAGGAGAACACGTTGGCTCGTATTTGGATTGGTGTCCTCTATAAACCCCAGCTGCTTTTCAAAAGTGTGCTGCTTTAGTCAGGGTTAACAGCCCGTACTAATAAACCAGTAAAAGAATATTATATTCCATCAGTGCTCTTCCTTCATCCATGTGGACAAATACTCTATCACAGAAGGCAATCATGCACATTAAACATGATCTGCCAGTGGTAAATCCATGTTGACTGTTCCTCCATCATATGCTTTGAAATGGATCTTAAAAAGTCATAGTCCGTGTTTTTTCTGAGGTTTGAGATAAAGGTGATCCTCAGACTATTTCTGTTCTCCTCAAAGCCAGATTAATTTTTAGCCTTTCTCTATTTCTCAGTCACCTCCCTGAAACGCCAGTGTGACAGATGCCTCAAAACCGCATCAGCTTTTTTTGCCTTGGGTAAATTCCATCCAGTGTCATGGATCCAAATACATATATATGTAAATATGTGTGTGTGTATATATATATATATATATTTTCTCCAAATAGCTCTTATCCTGGTGACACCCATGGCTGCTTCTCCTTGCTCTTCTTAAAACACACTGAAATGTACAGGAGTCCATGAGCAGGATTTGCCTGATAAAACTGTGGCACAACAAGTGTTGAGTTCTTCAGTCCTTTCCCTTTTATCCATCACTAATTTGTCTTCCCCATGCATTAATGAACTCATATTTTCTCATCTTCTTTCTTCTTTTAGGACACATATGTGTGTAAAATCTCCTGCTGTGACCCTTTATATCCCAAGTTACCTCTCGCTGGTCTTTGATCTTCCTCATTTTATCTCCAAATGCAGCTTTTCATATTCCTTTGTTGTTCTGGTTTCCACTCTGGTTTCTTCTTGTGCTACAGGAGACTCTCTGTCTACCCGAGTGGTTGTGCCGTAATTTCCAGAATTCCTGGAAGCAGCGTGATTTGTTCCCAAGTTCCCAGCAAGCTGATTGCTTTTTGTTTTGTGGTTTGGTTGGTTTTGGGGATTTTTTTTTTGTTTGTTTCATTTTAATTCATGCACACCTTTCTCCTCTGAAATAGATTCACAAAAGATTCAGAATGCACTGAGTGTGTGACTGCCATGGATACCTTGATGCTGCGGTCAGGAGGAATGATCAAATACCTAGGCAGGTATGTTTAACAACCAAACTTAAACTTTGAAGAATGCCACTAGATTGAGAACAACATCCTAAATGTATAGTACAGACCCACAGGAGGTTGATATCAGATGAAATAGTCTGTATTGCTGGCTGAATGTGCTGACGTGAACCTGCTGCAGGGCACACGTACCCAGTGCTGCAAGTTACCTTCCACTTCCACTGCCAACATCATTCCTGTTTCCTGCCTGGGTATCAAGGACTGCAACAACAGTTCTGCTTCAAGTGAGACAGTAGCAGGAGCTGTGCTGAGGCCCCTAACTTCATTTCACACTAACTATGAAAAAAGGAGAGCAAACTCCCAAATGGCATCTGCTGGAAACCGTTCTATTTCTCACTGCAGATTTTAAACATGAGCAAATATTTATTATTGATAAAATAGATTAATAATTTGTTTCTTACTGAATATATGAACTTGAAAAAATGAAGAGCACAAGGACAGACCTCCAGCAGAGAGGAGTAAATGTGAAGTGATTAAACAGGAAATGCACAAATCAGCTTAGATGCCTGCCAAGAGACCCATTCCCAATACTGCTGCATGTTTGCAGCAGTGAAAACTCCTATTCAGATGTCACTATAAATATGATCAATCTTCTTTCCTTCCTTATCTAAGAGTAAGAAGTAAGGAAAGAAAGAATGAAATGTTATTATTAGTACTATTCAAAACCAAGAAGAAAATGAGTGGGCAGTTTCACTGTTATCCTCATAACACATTCCTGCACTTGATTTAAGAATGGGGGCTATTATGTTAATTTAGATTATAAGGAACAATGGAAATGAATTACTTTTACTGTATGGCAGCTAGCTCAGAAGTTTTTGATAGATGAAGGTCAGCACATGACAGTTACCACAGTATTAAATAAACACCAGTTCCTGCATATTTTTTTTACCTATTACATCTGACACAAGCTGAGGTTTGCATTAGAACCCCCCAAACTGTACTAAATGGAAAATACCTGAAGTACCCTCATACAAAGTAAAATATATTTACTTTGCTAAAGTATGATCAGCTGAAGCTCTCACATATTTGTAGGGGAGGAAATATAAATAGTATCTAAGGATTATGCTACTTTTGTTTTGTAAACTCTAATCCTTTTAGTTTATAATATAAAGATAATTTACTAAAATGGCCTACCCAAACTGTTGAAGAATGGCTGACTATATAACACATCCATTAGCAATAAAACATAATGATAGGGCTCATGCTATGAAAAAGTAGCATTTGTTTACATAAATTAGCCCCTATTTAGTAATTACACTTTATGTCTGCCATAAGGTCAGGCAAAATGTAACCCCGGCAGAAGCGATACTGTGAGCATTATAATCTAGACAGAGATATTTTGGAGAATTATGGGGGATAATTAATCAGTTAATGCTTTCCATGTGTTTCATGATATGTGGAGCCATGATTCTAGAATAAAATATTTGTGCTAATGCAATCACTTCCCACTGTCTTAGAAGAAATTCTACCAACCCCATTATTCAGACCAAAGAGTACAAAAAAAAAAATACATACAATCCCCTCTAGAGATGCACACGTCTTCCTGTTTTATTAGCAAGTAATGATGCATTTTCATTACTGATAATAATAATAGCAAAGTGCTTAAAGTACCTACGTATCCAGGGGAAAAATGGTAAAAGAAACTGATTATTTACAGATCTTTATACACACAAATGTGGCATACATATAGCACTAGTATGACTCTAAGCAACTAGTACCTCATTCAGGTGTCTAGTTAAATAAGATATCTAAAACAAGTCATAAATTGCATTTATAATCAAAGGAAGACAATTTGCTTTCCTGAAATCCTTCAAGGTGGAAACACTACCTATTTAACTTCAGGTACTCCAGTTTTTTTGATTAAACACCAAATAATAATAATAATAAGAAAAATTTTGGAAATCCTTGAGTAATTCAGTGCCCAAGGACCCTTTTAGCTGACTCTTCTATAACACAGGTGAAGGCAGAAAGAAAACTACTAATTCTCTAAAAGGTAAAGAAAAAAAAAAAGCAAACACATTGCTCTTGTGAAAACAGTTAAAAACTTCCATGTCATTTCTGTATAAAATTTCAGTTCAGAAAATGGTATCATTCATGTGAATTTCCCTCTTCTCTATTTCAGTGCTGGTGATTTCAGTGGCAGCCACACTCCTACCAATTTTGCTGGTGGATCCTGTGCCTTGTGTGCAGACCAGGTATCCTTAGTAACCTCTGCAGCCTAGTGACAGGGAAGGGTGACACAATTCCATCTAAGAGTGGGCTAAGAAGGACTACACTGTTTCCAAAACAGATGGATATCCAGCACTGAAGATATCACCCTAGCTAGATGTTAAATTAATAAAGCTGCACTCTCCTTCTTGAACTTGTCCTGGTTGATTCTTCTCTTAAATGTGTCCCAGTTGACCCTTCAGTTGTGCACAGCAGATATTCATACTAACTCACAAATGTTTGTTTTTGGTCATGCTGTTGGTGAATGCAAACAGAAACTCTCTGCTCTGTTTCCTTTATCACATGGGCTATGAAAAGGATGACCTCCCACTGTGTTTGTTAACTAAAAATAAGATCGTCCTTACTTCTGTGGGTTTATGAAACTTGAACACTTCTGAGGTCACAAGCTGTGCCCAAGGCCAGGCAGCTGTAGATCCCTCTCCCCACTGACTGCAAGTGCCCCCCTGTGCAATCAGACTGTGAGCACAGGCAGCTGACTCTAACATCTAAGTAACTACTCAAAGTGCAAACAACATTGTGCATTTCCTCATATTTGCACTGATTGGAAGACACTCCTTAACATGAAGTCTGGCAACCAAATGCAGGTATCAAAATCAACTGAAGTCAATCAATTTGACTAGCTGATTAAAAAACTTCCTCAGAATGAATCAATTATATAAAGCAAACACAGAGAATTAATAAGTTTTTTGTAAATAAATATTTTTATTATCCATTCTAGTGGGTATTTTTAGTTCATTAAGAGATTAAAAAAACTTCTAAACTCACATTTGTACAGGCACAATACTTATATTGTGGTCTCTTGTGACCACCTTTTTGAAACACTTTCCAAATATTGTTCTTTTGTACACAGTAAATCCAATACAAAGATGGATGAATGACAGCAGGGGGAGAAGAGGAGGTGTTTCACAATACTACTGTCCTTCAAGAGGAAATGCTGAAGCTGGAACCAACTTACTGTAATAAATGACTACCTGACCAAAAGAAATGAGCTGTGAATGTAAAAAAGCTACACTAGGACAAATACCTCAAAAGTACTTTGTCACAGAAATTGTCTGCATGGAGTGTGCGATCCTAGCTAAAAATACTATTATAGAATCATAAAATGGTCTGGGTTGGAAGAGGCCTTAAAGACCATCTGGCTGCAGCCTCCCTGCCATAGGCAGGGACACTTTCTACTATCCCAAGTTGCTCAAAGCCCCATCTAGCCTGGCCTTGAACACTTGCAGGGATGGGATATACACAACTTCTCTGGACAACCAGTTCCAGTGACTTACCACCCTCACAGTAAAGAATTTCCTTCTCACATCTAATCTAAACCTACTCTCTTTCAGTTTGAAACCATTCCTCCTTGTAAAAGCATACCATATGCTGTTGTAAAAGGACATCTATCAGGCAGATGTTAAATGTTTTCATAGTACATGCTTATGCATTTAAAGTACTGGATTCTTAATTTTTTTTACTGAATGTATTCTTTCTTTCCCAAGAAAACTTTCACATTAACACTAACAAAGATATTGAAAATACTGTATATGAAGCTGATTTAGGAAAGACAGTAGGAAATAAACACACAAAATACAAACCCCCCAGTATCTCTAACTGATTTTTGAAGAGGGCAGTGTGCCACTCTGTTTTCCATATTAGACAAAAACTCAGCACAGATTTTGCTGGCAGAACACACAAAAATCCTCTCCTTTTGTGCTGCTGTTGCCTTTCAGAGACAGTGTTTGCAAGGCTGTGTCTGCATCAGTAAGCTGTAGCTGCCCAAGTTTTAAATCATCTTACCTCACTTGTGTGAGCGTTAGTTTGTATTATGACCACAGATATATTCAAATTGGATAAAATCAATGAAATTCAATTAGTGAAAAGCATCACTTGCTTTTTACTTCAGTTTTTACAGAAGCATCAATTTACCCTCAAATTAACTGTCTACTTTACTAATCCTGTCAGAAAGGGGGGAATCCATTTTATTGCAAGTAGCGGTCTTCATCTCCATTTCTTAATGTGTTCTTAACTAGACTGCCCTCTCTTTGTCAAAAGAGATCAACGAAAAATCTTCTTAAGCGCTAAAACTCCTCTGAGGAGATTTGCAGCGATGATAACAAGAACACAATCTCAACACTCACTAGGCAAAGTTTCACAAAATATGATATTCTGAAATGATCTTCTTCTTTCAGTGTTCAGCTCAGACATTCTGACTGCAAACTAAGCAGGCCTGGCAGTCTGCAGCCTGTTTCATCCCACCCCTCAGGAGCTGTATTTTTATTTATTTACCTACTTCATCAGGACAGTTCTTGGGAAAATATTTCCCAAACAGAAAATAGTTGCAAAGTTTGTGACTGTGATTAGTAGGGACTGCAGCTCTTGGGGCTTCAGTGCTACACTTTCTGCTGGAGAGCATTTCTCTCCAGCTCTCAGTAGCTCACCAACTTGCAGACATGTGGAATGCCATCAAAGCCTTCTCGCAGGAAAAGATTTGAGCACTGCCTCAACTTGACTTTCTGGCATTAATTACTCCTCTGCCTGAAGTCCAACAGTTTGCATGCCCACAACATTCTGAAAGGAGGTGATAAAATGCTTACTCTGTGATGTTGGCTGGCTTATCCAGAAGGCTGAAGCAAGCTCAGCACACTTCAAATACATCTCTCTACTGCAAATCCTCAGACTGAGCAGAGACCAAATGATCCTCCCATTCCTAGGCAAAGTTTCTTCAGATTTGAAGCCATTTATCATGAGACACAGAGGGAAAGTTGCAGAAGTACATCCTGCCTTTCCTTCATTATTTAGAGCCATGTGTTTTCACACGTTTCTTTTTCATATTGCCAGTAATGCAAACAGTTTTATGAAGCGAAAATCTAGTCAATACAGAAATCACATGATGAGCACCAAAGAACCCAAACTTACTCAGTATTATTTTATTATCTCTGGTGAAATCAAGTGGGCATACAAACTCTGAATGACTGTGTTTCTGATTTTTCTTGGGTAAATAAAACATCATCCTCTATCATCAATCACCATGACCATGAATGGTGCCACAGAATTGTCACAATCAGCTTTTCTCTCATGCTGAGACAAATAATATTTTCTGTGGAGCCAGACTATATGGGTTTTTCAAAGTACCCATTCAAAAAGGACTATTCAGGATTTTTGATGGTCAGCAAAGCCACAACAGAGGTTACACCTTGTCTCCCAGTGACACTTATGGTTAGTCTTCTCAATGGGCCCAGACAGCCAAGAAAAAAATGGCTCCATCTCTTTATCTTCCCACACAGTGACTGCATGGATGAGCTCTAAAACACATGTGGTACCACACAGGCTTAGGGGGCTCTTCCCAAAAAGAAAACATCTGTGGCACTGTGATACTCAGCTCTGCAGCTGGCAAGTGAGAAGGAGACCTGTTATTGTCAGCTGTGCTTGAGAGTCAGCTAAAATCAAGCCAGCAGGACACTAAGACTCAAATCATACTTTATTACAGTGTCTGCCAAGCTAACACTTGTTACTGCATAAATGAAAACTGTTCTGAAATGACAAAAAACCCAAACAACAAAGTTGAAGCCATTTCACAAAAGAAAATATTTACTTTCTTCAAAGCATTCACACCCCCAAGGCTTAAACCTCTGGCAGAAGGAAATGTAAATTAACACTACCTAACTATGCAAATAAGAGTGGACATTTAATTTTCCACATTAGGCACTAGTTAACAGTAGCAATTCAACTTGAAAGGAATTAAAATCATCAAAAGCTGGAAAAATAGTCAGTCATTCAAAATATACTTGAGATATTCAACATCCCCCACATTCAATGCTAGGGGACACCCTAAGTCATTCAGCCTTAGAAGCAACACTTTGCAATTTTGTCATTGTTGCTGAGCCTAAGAATATCCTAAGATGCAAAAGGAATATTCATTCTTTTCACATGTAGGTCTATAATTTCAGTAAATTACTTAAATACAGGAAGAACATACCCCTGCCACAGCAATAAGAAAATACTTTTAATTGTATGATACCCACTTAAGCTGTGGACTGTTTTCCCTGAAATAATCCACACACATTCATATTAAAGAGAACAAAATATGTCAATTGAAGAATAGGAAATAAATCTCAGCTAGGTCCTCAACTCTCAACATATAGATCCAGTGTTTCTATTTGGTATCCAAACCAAAGCTCCACTGACCCATGAATAAGTTTCCTTGTTTGCCCAGGAAGCACTTATACAGTATTTTGAAGAAGTATGTTGACAGATCATGTCTTGGCTAACTCTGTGAAAAATCAATACATTGAAAGTTTGTTCTGAGTTTGAAGGCAGATTTTTGCAGATGAGACCAGCATCTCTTTTATCAGATAAAATGATGCATGAAGGGGGTATGCCACCAAAGCTTCTATGTTTTTAAGTACAGAAAAGTAAAAAGTGGCTGGAATTATGTTGTATTATTTTTCAGACCAAAAAAGAATACAAAGGGCATTCCATAATAGCAGTACAAAATCAAAATTTCTGTTTAAGATTTTTATCAGCTTGAGCCCAGAATACACTTCCACAGCCATATAGCTGTGGAACCTATACAGAATTTGAAGCATCAATTTGGTATGTTGAAATAATGCTTTTACCAGGAATGCTGAAGAAGCATTAAAAGCACTACACTTGAGAGTGCTATTTGAATGCCACTGCTATAATTAATACAGTATGACCTTGTATAAACCTTATAAATTAGTTCATGAATATGCAAATTAGGAATAACGACATTGTGAAGAAAAAGTGGGGTGCTTAAATATCTGACACAACTACACATTTAATTCAGTTGGTACTTTTCCCTTGAGTATCTTCTGAATAAAAATATTACAGCAGTAATCAGAGGACACTGATGTATTCCTACTAAAATCTCTCTTTCCCCCTGAGTCTTAACATTAGACTTTTATTTCAGCTACATTTCTGAACAATTGCAGCATTCAGGAAGGAACAATCTCTTTAATATCTTGCAGAAATTCACCTTCAAAACTTTAGGCTTAACTGGGATGAAATCATTATGGCCTCTCAATTGGTTTGTGACTCTTTTCTAGACTGGAACCTAGATTCTTGAAAAGGTGAAATACACATTTTCCCACAGACTGACTTTTTGTTTCCTGTGCTTTTCCCCATTTTGGCTTGTGGGAACTGCTTGTAGTAACAGTCCCTCCCTTGAGTCTTTTGTCTGTGGAAATACACAATTCATTTGAGTTTTGTCCTAACTTTGCATTGACAGGTTTCTTTCTGACAGAAAACGTGGGCTTCCTGATGGACAAAATTACATGGTCAGAGCCTGAGGAGAGCTCCTAGCTTCTAAAAAGGCACAGAAAGTACTGAGGTAGGTTGGTAAGTTCAAAATCCCTATATCCACCACAGCATCAACAGAGATGGACAAGACATGACTACTCTGTTAACAGGAGGAGAATCACAAAATCAGCAGTAACGGTCCTGGTCCTACTGCAAGAAGCCAGCTGCACTTACATTCAACAGCAGATATTCAGAGCTTGCACCAGTCAGTAAAGACAGAGAGGTATTATGGCTTCCATAATCATCCTTTCCATATCTGAATGAATGACACAAACACACCTACACATATACATGTACATACACGTATCAGTTTACTCTCAATCATGTTTCACATACATGTGTCTACATATGTATTTCTCTAGAAAACAGATGACAAACAATACAGTCTGTGTCATCTATGTCACGCTGCTCGCCTGTCTTATTTTATCAGTATGCAGCAGAGTGCTCTATTGAAAACAGAGTACAGAAGTTCCTAAGAACAGGAGTCAACAGACTTCAGAAGTTTAGAGGAGAACTGGAGAAGAAATAAGATAGTGAGACAAATGCATTGGATGTAAATGTCTGTGAAATACATCACTCACCTGCAAACCAGTTGAAAACATTTGATATTCAGATTTCACAGCTAAAAAAAACTGTTTCAACAATGCAATTTGGTTAGATAGATAGTTGACCTATCTAAAAAAATACTACTGAGTCAATTATTCAAGTCATGTTTTAAAAGCACTTTTCCCCTTTGCTCTTCTACTTTGAGAGCTTGTTACATATTGATTCAGTTGAAAAATAATTAAAGGTATTTTTTTAAAGGCTTTACAAGAAAGAAAATATGAAGTATGAAATTTGGAAAGATATGGAGCTTTCTAAATAAATAATTTCTTGAATGATACTCCCATACAATTTCTAATATATTAACGAGGTGTAACAGGTCTTTTATTTTCACAATTGCTCCTGTACTTTCAGTGTATGATTAGAGATTAAATGCAACATGGAAGAAAGAAAAATAATTTTGTGTCTAAACCCACATTAGAATTTTAAAACAGTAAAATCTTAAAATTCTTTAAAGTCCTCCGATAATACTCATCTAACTTAAATTCATTTTAGATTAATAGAAAAACAAGGTTCCAGACTGTACATGAGGCAAAAATTCTTGAAAAGTTTTTTATCTATGATTTTTTTCAAATAAATCTCTGGACAAGGATTTATAGTTTTGTAGTAAGTAACCTGGAAGTTTCAGGTTAAGACAACACCCGATGTCTCTCCTGTTGCTCTTTAAATTTCAGATTGGGGGTTGCAACCCCCCTCCCATTAACAAATGGGATTACAAATTCAGTTTTCCCCTGACAATCCTTAATAAGTTTAAGTGAATCAGAAACTATAAAACAAAGATACAGTATTTCCCTAACACAAGTAAAAGAGCCACAGCTAAAATACAAAACGAAAAAAAGAAGTCTAACTTTACTAGAGCCTATGAGGTAAGGTACTAGTATCTCAGTGGGGAGGCAACTAAATTGGGTGATTACTCCAACATGTGACACTGAGGTCTGGCAATTTATGAAAGTTGAATATTTAGACTGAATTTGTAAGTGATAGCCACAACGCTATATTTAGATCTTTGAATTATCTGAACAATTTCAAAGTGTTCCAGTTATGTAAAATTAATTTGTACAATATTGTATTAAAACGACTTTCTTTCTTCAAATCACAAAAGTATGCAAAATGCAGTCTGTAAATAACATCTTTAAGGAAGAGAGAAAGTAACAGGAGAAGAAGGTCTGCTATTGCTGCTGCTTTTTATGTGATTTCAGCGGCATTACTGAGTGGCTGGAGTTATAGACTTAAGAATGTGGTTAAGAAAGATGACAATCAAGCATGAGTACTAAAAATTAAAGGTAATAACCAACTTTCTAATTGAGAAATCGTAAGAAATTATCATCAAGAAACTGAGAAAAGCAAAGATCAGCAGAAAGAATAGTAATTCATATACTGTCGTGATAAAAACACAAAACAAAGATCTGACTATTCCTGTGTAACAGCCATTGCAAACTACTTATTAGCATTGCATATGGGATGGGTTCTATTACATCACCTCTCAGATATTATTTAAAGTTTTCAGCAGTGAATACACCAGACAACCAAAGTCACAGAAGACGGAAAAACCCTCAAACCCAAATCTGCCTGGCATATTTGCTAGCATTAAACCTACGTAATACAACCTGAAGTCTCTGAAATCTGCCAACATTATATATTCAGAAGTTGTCAAGTATCTGGAACACCACTACTCTTCCTCTGATACTAAGCACTGTCACTGATAATCCCAATGCAAGTGGATTTTAACTGCATCCCCTCAAAATGAGCTCTAGCAAAAACAGAAAAAGAAAACAGCAGGGGACAACCAAACCAGAGTCTTATCAGAAATTCTCCCGTGGAAGATGACAATGGACTTTCCAGTTAGCAGATAAGCACAGCCCAACCTCAGCCAGCAACCACATTACATCTTCTTGATTTAGCTCCATTGTCCACTTGAGATCTTGAAGTGGAAATACAGGTCCTGTAACTAGTGTAAAGTGTGAAAGCTGTTCAGCTTATTGAGGGCGGTGGGTATTTCACCTGAACAGAGCAAGACTCCAACCATCTTCACAGAATTTTCTAATCTTTTCATTCTGACACTTGCTGTTTCCTCCAGTCTACAGTTCCAGTACATTACATGAATTCAACAGAAGAAACCAGTTACCATCTCAGAGGTGAGCTTCCACTTTTCTCTTTTGCACAATTTCAGATTTGACATCTTGCATAGAGAGAGATATTTTCATCAGTGGGAAAAGTAAGCAAGAAAAGTTACCACTGGTGTGAAGCAGAAATAAGTTTCAACCCTCTCCAAATATTCTTGCTCTGCCAAAGAGCATCCACACAGACTCAGTGGGATGGAACTATCTAAAGAAGATGGATGGAGGCCAAAAAAATATCTGAAGCCATTAGAGAGGATATAAAGATGCATTTGGGAAATAGTGAAGGTTTGGTATCAGAAAGATATTAAAAAGCTGTACTATGACTGAAGAGCCTGGGCTTAGAAGGAAGACCAAGCTGCTCAGGACAGCAGTTTGAGCTGCTGCTACAGCTACCTGGGAAGGATTCAGGAGTTATAATATGCACAGTCTTTTGCAGGCAGATATGAGCTTATTTTGCACGAGCTGACCAGAAGCCATTCTGCTATGACAGCATCCCATCAAGCACTTGGTAGTAAGCCTTGCTGCAAAGCAGTGTGCATTAGATCAGGCAACATACCCTTCTCACGTGGCCCCCAGTCCTCAGGCTGACCCAGAATGCAGGCTACAGTAAGCTCACATCAGTTTGCAAATGGGCGTGCACATACACTCACAAGAAAAAAAAAGAAAGAAGAAAGATTTCAAGACCAGTGTGCAACGAATCCATCAACTAAGAGGTAAGAAAAACTGAGGTTTGCAGGATCAGGGATGAGCAATGGTCCCTGAGAAGCAGTTGAGAAAAATTAACAGGAATATGGAGCTTATGGTGAGGGGAGATCAACACCAGACATGCTCATTCAGAGAGGGGACACTGAAGCCCCAAATTTGTAACAGACGTTTCTTTCAGAGGCAGCTCTTTAACTGAGACACATCATTAAATACTGGAAATGTGAGACTTAATGTAGTAATGGTCTTCATGTAGCACCTTCTGTCACCCCCTAGTGATGGCAACTTTTCATAAAAAAAAGTTTATGAACTTTTTTCATTAAAAAGTCTAAACAACTCAGGTACAAATACCTGGCTTCAATCACATAGCCCAAGATAGATATTATAGCTATTATAAGAATAGCTATTATAAGAATAGCTGGTATTCTTATAATCAGACCTGGGTTGAAGTCCAATACTGCAATACTGCATTTAATTCCATATTTGCAATATAGGAGTTATAATCTATCTTTCATTCTCTTCTGATTGCATATAAACTGTCAATAATATTTATTGCTTTTTCCCTTAAACTTTTCAAATATAATTTTAGAAAGGGAGATATTTCATTTGATGAAAGAGCACAAAGACAAGAAGGTTCTTGCTACAGATACGTAAAAAATATTGCTATTTGACTTTACCTCCTATCACTTTTCTATTTAGCTCTTTAACATATATCTGCTTTGAATGCAGCATGCAACATAGATTGTCTCACTAACATATACTATTCACTATGTTATTTTCTGTGATGTATGTAAAAATATTAACTAACATATTTTCATGTCTCTGGGATAGATTATAGATTATTTTCTCCAATATACCTGGAGAAAAAAACCCCTACACTTAAAAGAACCTGCCTATTATCTTAAAACATGTCACGAAAATGATATGCATTGGAATTCAGAAATTGCTATGACTCCATCCTTTAGTAAGATTTTGTCAGAATGGAAACTCTTCTTACTCGTTCTACTTTCATTCTCACACGTACAGTGACTTTTAGGAATGGACAGATGAAATTGCACATATTTATATAAATGCACCTCTGCATTGCATATACAAGTTTGGCATAGAAACACAAACATAAAGAGTTATCATATTTGTTAAGGATTTATTTAAGTCTTTTGATTTAAAAATGTTAAATTGGTTGGTCTCTTACTGAAATTCTCATCTTCCCAGAGCATAAAAAAATCTACTTTATATATTTATCACAACTCCAGCAATGGCATCTGGAACCTTTAAGACATGTTACTTTTTGTGAACATCTATATTATTTTTTGTACTGATTAAATTGGATGTAATAGTGAGAACATACCGACTTTATTTAAGCAATTGGGGAAATGGGACAAATTTACAATAGAGAAAATACATGTAGTATACAAGCCTGGATGAAAACAGCTAAGAAAAGAAAAACAGAAAACCCCCAACAGCCCTTCTGAAGATTATTTTTTAAGGACCTGAAGCTTGTATTCTAATTAATTTCCAACTTTAGGTTTACATCACTGAAAGTCATCATCTTTGCTAACAGACAAACCAATTATTTAGTTTACAAATGATTAAGAATGAGGAATGCCAATTCAAACAAAAGCAAGATGATTATGGTAAAGCAAAGGTTTTGAAGTACTCACCTTAGGCACCCAGTGGCATTGCGCAGCACCTGTGACGAATGGAGCTGTATTTTATGATCATCCTGGAGTGGAGAGTTTTCCCATCCAGAGTGAGGGATGATCACTGCATTGGTCAACACTGCAAGGGCATCCTGGATGATTGGCATTTTCAGTGCATCACAGGAGGATAGATTCCAGAGAACTCCTACAAAAAGTAAAATGACTAATAATTAACATTTCTCCAAAACAAGTTTGAATGTTTCTTTGTTGAAAAAAAACCCAATCCAAACCAATATATTTCATAGCATCAGTGTGTTTAATTTAGCTGTTTCTGTCAAAAATTAAACAGACTACATTGTAGATGGGGCTGAATGACACCTGCAAACTTTTGCAGTGGGAATACAGCTTTAAATACAAAACATGTAGTCACAGCAGCACTGGAAATTTCTCAGAGCTCTGCCTAAAAACTGAGCAGCTGGTTATGATGTGGGCCTACGTAGGCTGTGAAGCACACACGGAATGAAGGAGTACTGCAAGGAATTTTTTAGGGCTTGGTCTTCAGATATCTTCCTACTAAGTAAAATTAATAAAAACCAGTAGCAGAAAACAGGTTCTGATTTACACTAAAACTTTCACTGTTGATAAATGCACATTGATAGAACAAAACCTCAGCCCTGTGATCTTCACTGCAACAGAAGTAACTGCCTAGGCTTGTTGGTGCTATAAGCAAAAATACTTCCTCCACAACCTGATACAGCAGTACTTTACCAGACTTCAGGAAGTAATATTATATTTTGTAAATATTTAGGTATTCAAAGTTACAAAATACTGTAATTTTACATGGAAACAGCAAGCTTAATGGTGCAACCAACAAGGAGATTTACTGCAGTTTAAAAAAACTAAAATCCCTTCCATTGCAATTCGTAATGTGCCAAAGAAAAAGAAGAGAAATCAAGAGCCAAAGTTTTCTAAGCACATCTGCAAAGATCAAGGTCACTGCAATTGTGCCATACAGAAAGCAGGCGAGAGAGCAAAAGACACCCTGCTTTCCATTCCCGTATTTACGTATTTGTGTATTTGCTGGAAAAGCACATTGACTCTTGTGCTGTGCCAAGAGCCTGCTGCTGCTGGGCAGCTGTTATTGCTGGGGGAAGCTGGAGGACAGTTTGGTGTCCTGAAGAACCAGTGGTCTTATTTTAGCTCGGCACCCTCCCAGGAGTAGCTGGAAGAGGAAGTCTGCCTTATCATGTCCCTCTCCCCTTGCCAACATGCATCCTCTTCTGTAGAATCCAATCCTACTCCTCCCTACTCTCCTTCTCAAAGAACAGTAGCCTGGCCCCATATCTGACCTTGAGTGGCAAAACTGAGTTTTGATTTTACATCTATCAAAGTTTTCAACCAAGAGAGAAAAATTATTACCGTCATGATCGTCACTGCATATAGGTTACAAATACAAACACTACAAAAAATCCAAGTGAGTGCTGTGGGAGGAAAATGCTGAAGGAAGGCCTAAGGAACACAGACTCAAGACATTCATAAATATACGCAGCAAGAACGCTACTTGCTTAAAGTTTTCCTTAGCATTCTGTGCTTTGACAGAGCAGTGTAACTAACAGGAATCAACTTACATTTTTGGGTTTCCCTTTAAAATTAATTACCTCTATGGAGAGACAGTTTCAGTTATACCATTTAATATTTAAATTATTTTATAGGTAACTGTCTGCAAAGGTAGTTACATAGTTTAATATAAAATCTTGATCAGTATACTAGTAAAAAAGAAACCCATTAACATGATCTGCATGAGGCAGACCAACTTTAGCTACAGACAAATAAAACCCCAGAAATAAGAAAAATGTTCATTTTAGTAATGTTCATTTCTTCATTAAGAATTGCTGCTTTAAAGGGAAAAGAGTCTTTGTTTGATTCTGTTCTGAATGTCTTTATGAAAAGGAATTTCATATTTAAAGGAATAAGGATATTTATACTTACTTTTCTACGTGTTCTTGCTCTTGGCAAGCTTTAATGGCACATCTACTATTCTTGAAATACCCAGCATTTTGCTGGGTTTTGTCAGTAAAAGCAACAATGCAGTTGCCTTTTTTTTTTTACATTTATCTAGACAGGTGTAAATGACTTGCATGGTATAAAAGCAGAGAATCAGAATGCAAATCTTTCCCCTTTTAAGGTTCAATTTAGTTCTTACGCAAGACAATGTGCTGTAACTTTGTGAAGAAGTCCTATTTTAAAAGTGAAGCAGAAGAGAGTGTTTTGATGGCAACAAAACAATACTTTGGGCTTCAAGAAGTAGTTATGAACTGGAAAAGCAGAAGAGAATACAAAAGAAGGAAACATAAGAGCCCTGTCTAGCAAAATGCTTAAACACATGTATGTCAAAACTATTTTCTATTCACTTCGGGTTCTTGCTAATTTAAAGTAAACTCACATAAACATCATGGTATTCAGCAATAGTTGAGCCTAGAAATATTCTTTAAGCCCTCTTTCTCTCTGATTTCTCTAACTGGAAAATTAAACCTTCAGAGTAAGAGGCTGATGGGATCACCAGGCTAAAATGGCTATTACACCTTCTCCTACAATGATTTTAAGTCAAGGCAGAAGCGAGTAAATTTAAGTGAAGGCAGAAGCACTGCCCAGTAAGCCTGATGCTTTCTTCCAAGTTTTTACTCCTTACAGTTTTAAAGAGCGAGATAATCTTCTTCCGCTCCAGAACAATGAGTTTTATCTAATTGTGAGACTGAATACTACCAACCACATGAACCAAAAATTTTCTACTGACATGTTAAAATTTCTTCTCACAAGCAATAAAAGTCTGCTAACATGCTGAGGTTGGCATTCTACATTCCTCCTTGTAACCTTCTTAATTAAGAATTTGCAATTATGAAAGGGCACTGGCAATTCACTTCTCACTGTTTTTGCTGAGGATAACCTGGAGATAGATTTATGAGGAGTCTGAGAAGATGATCCATTGCCTTGACTTTGCAAGGGAGAATGACAATTAAATAAATCCTTTACCTGATACACCTTCCATTATAGAGCCACCTTTTCACCACATGATTCTGAACATTACTTTCCAAGCATGTATTCATGACATGCCTTTTAAGTCTACTCTAAGATGTTTACTGAGGCTATGTGACACGATATTCTGAAAGCCCTGCCTGAACTGGGTTTCTGAGCACATGAAGCAAGTCTGCAACAGCCTCAGAGGTGCCCTGACTGACCCCTGGAGAATCTGCACTGTCATCAGCTGCCCACAGGAAGGTAAGGGACTGGACTCACCAGTGGCCGAAGACAAAAAGTGGGATCCACCCAACAACACAACAGTCCAACTCAACTGTTCACCATCCGTAGACTGACTCTTGTGAGAGGTATGAAATAAAGAACTAATCAGTCTTGAACGTCTCTTAATCACTTTCATTCATATCTTATCTTCTTCCTGCTTTTAAAGCTGTGAGGCATTCAGATTAAGCATTTTGTGTCCCCATTTTCAGATCACTTTTTGGTTATACTGGAAGACTTGTAGAAAGACAAAAACAGCTACACCATACTGAATGAGTCTTTTTGCAGGTTGAGGCTTTTCACGCTTACATATAATAAATGGAAATACAGTGAAAAAGTATCTTGTAATCACATTTTAAGTTTAAAACTGAAGAGAAACTGGTATTGAAAATATTTAGTTGATTCCAGTTAGAAGATGAATTTTGGGCCTGAGTGTTAGTCTAGCAGACATCTGATGAAGGATTCTTAGAGAAGATTACAGGAATGCTTATTTTGGAGATCTTACTGCATCAATTTGCATCTTCTGGAGCAGTTTATCAGAGGCCATGCAACTGCTATGGTCAACAGGTTGCTCAATTTATTGGAGCAGTCAGAGTGAAAACCCCATAATCTCTGAATCAGGCTGGAGCTCAAACTCAAGCTGATTAAACACTTCAATGCATTTTTGTGCTGGTGTTTTAGTTAGAACTGGGATATGTACATCTATAGTCAGATATAACTCAAGATCTGATAAGCCACATGCTATCCTTATTCCCTTCAAAGTTAAGAAAATAGAGATCACATACATCTATGTAAGAAATACCATCAATAGCAAGAGAACATATGCAAAACCAGGGAAGTCTAAACAGTGCAAGTCTAAACATGCAAACACAGGGAAGTCTATTTAGCTCATGATTTAATGTGACCTCAAATTATGACTTATACATATATATAAACAAACCTCCTAGAACAACTTAAGACTACAAATATAATTAGAAACCAAGACACTGGGAAAGTAATCTTTTCCAAAAAGCATTGCCCCTGACACATTGCCACTATGTTTTTAGAAATAAATTATATGGTAAAAAGATTGTAAATAAACAAATACTATTTGGAGAAATGAGACTTTGATTCTTCTCAATATGGGATGCTTAAGTCAACTTTCAGTTATATTAAGATTTTGCTTATTTCATATTCTCTGTAAAAATAAAAATCTGAAAGTATTCTAATGCATCCAGGCTTTCCTTTTCCATGATAATTTAATAGTATGGTCATGGAGTGATGTAGAAAACCATTTTATAGTGCTGAGAGACTGCATCCCACAAATAGAGACCAAAGCATTGGCAGGCGTTTTCGTTTATACGCGGAAGGCACAGAAATACTGCAGGGAGTTTCCCTCATGATCATGACAATTAAAATTGAAATCTGAGTGCTAAATACCCTGCACAGCAGCCAAGCACAAGGGATCTTTTGCTGGAGTCCTTCGGAAAAGCAACTTCTATCCCAAGCTCCCAAGTGCTAGAAAAGTCATTTGCTGGCTGCTGCTTGGAGCACCCGCTGTAATTGCAAGGCTGCTCTGCAGAGCTGGATCGGCTCCCTGGCAGCAGATGTGGCCTCCCAATAGATTACAGCAGTTCTGCTGCAGAGATGCTGAGTATCAGCCACAACACTTCTGTAAGAGTCGGCCTGAAGTTTCCCTCATTTTTGCCTCACGATGGTCGCAAGGACCCTCAAAACCCTGAAACTCTCAAAAGGACTTTGCACAGAAGTTCTGGTTGGCTTGAGATGGATGCTTGCCAGTGATTGTTTGCAGCTGTGTTTGCTGTGCTGCCATGGTACACTGCCTCATCAGCTGAGCTGCCTCAACGCTGCCTTGAGGCAAGGCCTGGTAAGGGTCAGCCCCACCCCACCTCTTGGCCAAAGGAACTTTCTGAGGTAACTTCGGTGGTCACCCACGGAAAACCCCTCGTCTCCCTCACAATCACCATGAGTCTTCCTGACAACCACCGTGAGTCTCCCTCGCAACCACTGCGACGACGGCGATTGAAGCCGCCCCCTCCCGAGGACTGAGACTCAGCTAACATGGAGTGAGGGAAGGGGGAGGCACTGGCCGAACTGAGGCAAGATGTTTGCTGCAGGTGTGTTGACTGGACCGAAGCCTCACAACCACCGTGAGTCTTCCTGACAACCACCGTGAATCTTTCTCACAACCACCATGACGGATGGCGTTTGAAGCCTCCCTCTCGAGGACTGAGACTGAGCTAACATAGAGTGAGGGGAGGGGGAGGCACTGGCCGGACTGAGGCGAGATGTTTGCTGCAGGTGTGTTGACTGGACCGAAGAAAACAATAGCTACCTGCTCAGAACCGGTACTGGTAGTACTGACAGAGAAGCCACTGCGGTCCTTACACCAGAATGGTAGTAAACCTCCTCTGATTCTGGCCCCATGCCTCTCGCTTCCCAAAGGACTATAAAGATACCCCCGAAATTCACCATCCTTCGAGATCTCCCCAACGGACAGAAGACTTCACGTTGGTGGACGGCCCGCGAGGACTTCCCACATTGGTAGCTATAAAACTCCCCCTTCCCTCTATTTTCCTCTCTATACTCTACTCCCTTCCTCTCCCCTCTATCGCATAACACTGATGATTGTTTTCAATAAAGTGCATGGTTGTGATTACATCCAGAGTCCCTTGCATTGCCTTTCGCACTCGTAGATCAATAAACGAACCATCGCGAATCCCACCTTGCGGATTGTGACAACTTCTTAATACAAAGGACAGTAAGACTTCACAACCAGCTCAACTGTCAAGGTGAGAAACTGGCTCGGTAACAGACTTTCTGGAGGAAAGTAAAAGCACCTGATTTGAAAAGCTCTGGCACCTGAACAACACACAGCTCAGAAGGAATCTCCTTAAAAGCACACTGTGAAAGTAAGTTTAAATTTGGTGTAACCCATGAGGAACTTTCACCAATTTTCTTGAAATATTTATCTGGTTTGTGAATGAATACCAATGCACACCTTGCTGTAATTCACTGGTTGACATGTACACAGGTGGTTTGCTAGCTATGTACAAGTTGACATATCAGCTGACAGAGGGAAAGTCCACATTGACAAATACTGAGTTTCAGTAAAAACCATGAGCAGGCAGGAGCTTATGGAACCCTAAACTAAGCTGCAGCAATAATTTTTTTGCCTTTGCATCCACTCATAGCCTTATAAGAAAAAAGCTTCCACAGAGGAAGATTATTATGGTGTGTTTTTTTTTTTGTTTAATTACAAAAAATGCAGCTGACCTTGACTACATAAAAGTACAAGAGTACATATAGTATAAAAAGTATAAATATTTCCTCTGAAAAACTAGCCCTTTCTTTCTCAATTGCTGTTCTTTTCATTCCAAAATTACATCTTGGATTTTAATAAAACAAAAAGGAGGAGCCAATTGTAGTATTGATTAAGACCAAGTTCCACCCAAATGCTATTGCATTAACAAAAGCATCTGTATTTCTCTCATGGGACTGAACTTTGACCTAAGGTTGCTCCTCTTTTTCTGCTGTACACTGCAAATTAACACATAACTGTGGAAGGGAAGAAGTGTCAGCCAAGAACGTTAGAGAGTTATTAGCCTTCATGTTAAAACAGTAGAGGAAATACTAGAAGAGTTGACCAAGGTTACTGTGGAAAGATCAGTGGTTCCTGCTTAACTTGCTTTCCTGGCTGATAAAATTAAATGAGTTCTGTAAAACACTGAAGCCAAACCAAAACCAATTCATCCCAAGTGACAGAAACACAGAAAAAATACATCAACTGCTTTCAAAAAAAGTTTCACCCTAACACACGACTAATGGCAATGCCATTCCAAATTAAGTACTTTATTAGAAAACATAGGAATCTAACAAGGATGGATGTATATGAACGGCAAGATGTTTTTCAGTGCTTACACCTGTATTATACTGAATAGTTTTTTCTAGCACCCAAAATCAAAACATATGATGGATAACAGACCCTAATACAGAGAATAAAAATGTTACAGTTAAAGCTGAACATTAAATTACAGCTCTAAATACAAAACTCCTTTCTAAAAAGAACCAGTTAGAAAGTTAGTTCAATCTATAAAATTGCATCTATGTGCAAAATGAAAGGCTCAGTGTATAGTTGCTAAGAAAGAAAAAAGAAAGAAATATTTACTAGCCAAATTGTTACCTAAGAAAAAGAGAGTACTGTAAATAACATAAAATGTAAATAATATTTGGGAGAGAAGAAGGAAAGTTGGCCTTTGAACTTAAAAACAACAAATAAAATAATAATTAAAAAAAATTACTGGGCATATTGAAAACAGTAATTTGATCACAGAAGGAACATGTTTCACCATAACGGCCAACTTTAATTTTGTCAACAAAAAGTGAAATATTCAGATCTTTTTCTAAACAAAAAACTATTTTCAAAATAAAATTTAAGCACTTTGTGTGGCAAATCTCAACAACAAAGTAGTTTAAAGTGACAGCATTTTAATACTCCATCATTCAGGCAGGCTCATCATAATTTTATGTCCAGCTGAATTTTTCCAAAGGATTACTACTTGCTGAAAAAGTTCAATGCAGCTCTTATGTCAAGCCATATGCTGCAACAGATGTCCTCAATTTACCACTCCAGATTACCTTGTTTGATATTTCCTCTTAAACTTCGAATTTGACTGAAGTAAAAAAAGAAAAAAAGAAAATTATTTATGTAGTATATTAACAAACAAATTATGAAATCCATTTCACTGCTCCATGAATTGAAACATCAGCAAAACTTGAATGAATTTTCATTGAAGATGTATTTCACTGTACAACAGAAAAACAGTTCCCACTTAGCGAGAAAAGGAGAGCAACAAGGGACCACCTCGAGTTTTGTGTTGGTACTGAGGGTGGTAAATGCAGGGAAAGTGAATGTGAATTTCCCTGGGAAACAAGAAGAAGGAAGCAGGCTGTGATGGGAAAATAGAAGAAACCACACCTGAGCAGACCTGTAAGAGAGAGGAGAGGGACTCCCCTGCCAGGAGCATTGCACTGTTCCCAGCAGAGACCTCAGCACCCAGTGACTTGTTCTCCTGTCCCACATTCACCTCCAGGGAAACAGGCACTGCAAGCCTGAGGAAGGTTTTGTATTGCTGTGTAATGATACATTCCCTTCTACCTATAAAATCTCTTTAGATTTAACACCTTACACAATAAATCAGTACCCCAGCCTGTTGCTAAGAAAGCAGGGTGTAAGATTTGAGAAAGTATCTATTTTAACACGTTCCCTTATTTAACTGGGAGCAGCAGGGGGTGAAGAAGTTAATTTGATGATTCAGAAGAAGTTGAGAATAACTCTTCATGAAGACAACAGATTCTATCAATGGGTTTTCCCATTTTCAGAGCCAAAATAGTGACAGCATATTGAGAAAGGGAGCAAAGATTGTTTTATAATTAGACAGTAAAATTGTAAAAGATATGTTATAAAATTATCCAGTTGAACTGTCAACATTGTTTGCCTAAGTATTATTTGATAAGACAGCATCATTTCTGAAGAAAAATTACACAATTCATTAAATTACTTTCAGATTTGCTGGTACATATGAACTATAAATAGGATGTATTCTGAATGACTCAGGAATTTCTTGAAGATGTCACAGCCTATAGGCTGGAAATCAGTTTCCCAACATGATATGAGTGTAAGCTGTAGAATCTTTTACCTTTCTGTTTTGCAAGAAAAATGACTACAAAGATTTGGTATTTTGGTGAGTGGTTCACCACTGGGTTCATATGAAAACTTTATAAAATGCTAATTAATTTCTGCTCTGAATTTGTTTGAAAATCACTTCCACATTTCAGGAAATGATGGCAGTATTTTCTGTAGGTAATGTTAAAATCTAAAATTTAAACTCTGCCACACTGTAGAATCATACTGTAAAGTACAACACACAGCTGTGCCTGGCCATAGCACATCCACTGACTATGGAATGTCAGCCTATTGGTCTAGAGAAGTACAAACAGTACAAAATACAAATTTTAAATATTTTATTAAAATTATGATGCTGCAATAGTGATTTTTGGAGACTGTCTGTAAAACCTTAACATAACTGATGAGTGGGGTGGAAAAACAGAGTTGCCGGGCAGCCCGTTAACCCTGCCACAGAGTTTGTACTACCTTGGTGGAATTGTTTGACGTTATACTGGGACACTTGGACCTTCAGTGAGATTAACTCTAGCAGCTGATTCTGCAGACCAGATGCCTTCATTTATTTTGCCTTTGCATAGCTCTGATAATGGTCTGATTAAGGCAAATTTTATCAAGGTAGCAGTAACAAGTAGTTTTTCTGAGTTAAACAAACCCTTGGTTTCCTTTTGTCCTCCCAGAAGATTTTAGATGTAAGAGTATAAAATGATAAACTAGCCTATGAAAAGTTTTGACTGTGAGATGAAACACATTGTTTCAAAAGCAATCTGAGACTTGCAGGGGATTTGACAGAGTTTGGCTTTTTTTTTTAAATTCCCAGTGGTTCACAGAACTCAGGGTGGAGGTTGAAGTAAGGAGGTTTGCTTAAAAGTATCTCAAGCAAAAGGAGGGAGTCAAATTAGTATGTAACCTCTGGGAACTGAACAGGCTCTTCTACTTGAAGAAAGAAAGACTGAAGAAACTACAGTATGTAATTCCTTATTCAGCCACTGGCTTTGGCCCAGAGTAAACAGATAGGAATTTTCATTACACAAATAATCTTGTTAATGTTGAACACAACTTTTATTTAAAACACCTAATTAGAAGTAAATTACTTCATAAGCTTTAATCAACTTTTAAAATTGTGTAGGATATTGTACTTGCAATTACATCCATTTAACGAAGGAGCAGGAAAGGTTTATTAGAACTAATACCCTTTCAATCTCCATTTTGAATAAAAAGCATTTAAAACACACAAGCAAACTTAAGTGCCCAGGCAAGTAGATTTGAAATTTGTTAATCTTATCCTAAATCTGTTGGTGGAAAAACAATTCAAGTCTGTAAGTCACCTGCCTCTGTGCTTGGCAGAGTTCCTCAAAATACTTGTTTGAAGTTACTGAAGAGAATTTGCTTATGTGCAGAGCAGACACTAAACAAGAAATGAATGAACATATTTTCCTGCCAAAATCAAAATCATCACTTCTGAAAGCAGTGTTCCATGTTAGCAGTTATCTAACTCCATGCTTAACCTTTCTAATCTCCTTGACTTGACATTACACAGTGATCAGATACTGGAGGCGGAGGAGCTGCATCTTAAGAGGCACTTGTGTGTTTTCTGCATTTATCCCACATCTCCATTTTGTATTACTACATAGAGTTATGGGCCCCAAAGGATATTTGGCAGTCCTGGTGTCTTACCTAAGCACATATTGAACCAGAGTTATGCCAACCTTGTAGCAGCAGTCTTAGATTATGCCATCATGACAATTTAAACACACATATATGGCTTTTCGTGCTGTCTGTTTGAAAAGCTTGTGGTAGGCAGGGTATGTATCTGAACCTAAAACATGTACCTTTATAATCTGATTTTCAGTTGGTGTAATGCTGAAATCATCTCTCCCAAGAGCAAGCCACTTTGTACATTTATCTTCCTACCTATCTTTTCACACTACAAATCAAAAGCTGCTAATTAATCAGGACTTTCACTGGTCAGGCTTCCTTATATTTGCATTGCTCCATTACAAAATTTGAATACAGTTAAGAAATGGGATACTTAATAAGAGCAATACTGGAGCAACACCTAATAGAAACCGACAAAGGAAAAGAGACAGAATAGAGATTTAATGAATTACATCAAGGTGGAACACTTTAAGAATACAAAACTCATAGAAGAGTTTGGTTCTTCTTTACTTAAGGCTGTGGAAAAGTAATCTCAAAAATGGGATAAAAGAGCCTTTATTAATTTTCAATCAAATTCCCAAAGAGCAACAAGGTTAAAAATAGGTGCCACCTCCAAATGAGTGTTTATATCACAATGAAATTTCACATCTGTGTTTACACACTCCAGTAACTAAGGCAATGTCAAGGGCACTTTCACAGAAAACTATTAAATTATTAAACTGCTTCAAGATCCTAAGTACTAAACAGTCAACCCTTTGCCATAATATCATTAAATAAGGTTTACTATACAAAAAAAATCACAAGTGTAATACCTTACAAAGTCCAATTAAGAAATAACATTACAAATAGGAAACAATTGCAGGCATGTGATTTTGACTTTGGGAATGCCCAACAGAAGAACTGCCGTTGTACTAGGAAGTTAAAAACTCTAAATCATTGCCAGAATTACTTCAAAAAAAATGAAATCCAATTAAATCTTCCATGGAAGTGAGCTAAAAGGGCCTTTAAAATAGAATACTCCCTTAAACATACTTTACATATCACTGCAGGCTCAGTAACTTACAGCAGCTACACAGATTAGCAAAGGCAGATACAGGGTTCAAAGGGGCCTTCTGGAGTGACCTGACCAATCTGCCAATAATTTAGGCACATGCTAAGAAGCAGCATGCAATCCAAAGGAGGTTTCACCTGCAGTACTTAACTCACATCAGACAGATGTAAGGTGAACAACATGTAATTGCTTTCAGTGACTCTGAGAGTTTATCCATAAGGTTATAAACCCCTCCTTATAAACATACGGCAGCTACTAAAACTGAAACAGGACTATGTAATAACATTGCATAACATGGGGTGAAAACAGGGGACCAACCAAGCCAAAACACAAACTGGCCACAGCTGAAACTGAAGACAATGGTAATGAATACTGGAATCCAAAGTCAGGGAAGTAAACAAAATTTTTTCCCGTCCAACTTGACTGTGGGCTAAGGACACTTAGAGAACTAGTGCTTCTTTGAAAGAAAGATTTTGTACACAGTATCTTGTAATGTTTTGCAGGAATGGAATATATACCATTCGACTCAGTGAATAAAAATGTGAATGAAATACATGGAGTTAGTATCTACCTATCTATATTCAGTATATATGCACAGTGTTAGATAGTTTCTGCTTTATAATTTCTTTTATATGCTAATTTTTATAATTTATATATTTTCAGTAGAAAATTGTTAGATCTCTGACACTTTATTGTCAACAAAATAAAGCAGGAGACTGGCTGCTAGCACAAGAAAATAAAATTTCTCCTGACATTATTTATAGCTGCAGCTCTTTATCATCATGTACTTTCTAAAAGTGGATTATCCACTTTTACCTTTCAATCAGAAATGGTATTTAGAGATTTTAAACAGGTGATGCAGTCATATAAGGGCCCTCTTTAAAAGCAGTTTTTTTAATCCAGTTACCTCATTTGCATAGGCAGAAACTGTGTTTCTAGCTGTGAAGCATCTTGTTTGTCAAAATAGAGAAGAATAGCAGTTTAAACCATTTTATCTGAGACAGGTACCCAGTTAACCAATCAAACTGATGGAAGAAGGAGCAAGTGTAAATTGAATCATAGAATGGCCTGAGTTGGAAAGTATCTATCAACAGCTGCTTCACCTCACCTTCTGCATAAGGCATCCATGGGATTCCTCTGTTACCCTTGCTAAAATGTCAGATTTTTCCATGTATTTTTTTCCCTGACAGTAAAACAAATAGAAAAAAAATATAAAATAGAATTTTGTGGAAGGTTCATAATTAACTTGTTAAAGGCAAGGGAATCAGAAATCACTTACTCATTGTCATTATTACCAAGAGAAAACATTTCTTTCTACCATCTGCAGGATCTGTGCTAATTTTGTACTGTGTTCCTCTCTATTTATATTTATTAGAAAAGTGTTAACATTTAATTATTTTAAAATAGAAGGCTTTTATTTTTTCTCATTAACAGGTGCTACTGTGGAAACTGGCAGCACAGTGCTAGGGTAAAAAGATGGCTAAATTAAGTGTGGTGCATTCAGCTTACACCTATTTCTTTTCATTTACAGACTTACATTGTGATTCAGGTTCTCCTTGAGCCTCTGGAAATTACCAGGGGCTGTAGGCCATGCCAACATCTCTATTTCTGTCAGAGTATTTCACTTTTGCACAAATGTATATATTCATGGGTATACCTAATTTTATTTGTGTTCTTCTAGTAAAAACCTGTAACTGTGGAAGTGTTTCTGTATGAATAATCTCTCCATATCTTAGGAAATATTTCCTGGGCATTAACACCATTTAATTTCCTAACAGCCAGGCAGCACACTTCCCTCAGAGCTTCTTTGTGGGAGCCTGCGCTGAAACCATTTCCTTGACATAAGACAGCCTTGAAGCTCTAACACTTCGCTATAAGGTTAAATTTGTGCAATTCAAAAATTTGAGCATGGTAAGGTTTTCCAGTATTAGCCCAAGATCTCTGCTGCTGAGGAGGAGAAAGACGAGATAAAGCTAAAAGTGAAAAATCTCTGTTTTGGAGAGATTATGGCAGAAAGAAATCTCTGGAAAAGAGGACAAGCCACAAATGGTGCCGAAGGCAATCCTGACAACCAAGGAGCTAGTGGGCTAGAAAGCTGGTCTGCAGGTTTAAATACCCTTCCAAAACCAGTCTTGAGATTGCCAGAAATTGAAGTTATAATCTACTTAGAGAAGAGCAACAAGAAGGAAGAGAATGTGCATGTTTGAGGAAGAAACTAATATCAGAACTTTCGCTCTGCTGGGCAAGTGCTTCCCGGTACTTGGGGCAGGCAATGAATGCTTCACTACTGACAAATTGAGCTGCTAAAAAACCTCTCCAGGCCATATTTCTTCCCTTGCAGCTGGGTGCCTACTAAGGGTGATTCACACCTTCATCTTACCAGACTTCTGGACAGGTCATTTACACTTGATAGGCTCAGTTCCCCATCTGTATGACAGAGATAATGATACTTCCCCACCTAAGAGAAGTGCTCTGTGGACAAATGTGGATGACTATTTAGGGGCAGCCATGTCACAGCTTGTACAAATTCCTAAGGCATGAACTTTGTGTGCTCTCTAAAAGAAACAAACAAGAGCAGCTTTTATATAGACAGGATGCACAATGAACATGAGCTGGAAAGGCTCAAGGTATTATATTTACTCCCAAAACAGACATTTGCTATTATTTTCTCTGCATCTCCTCCAGGCTGTGGAGCCCCTACTGAAATAATTAACTTCCTGCCACCTCAGCTCAGGAAGGCTGATGGAAAGCACGAGGAACTTTTTATTTTTCCTTGTGCCTGCCACCAAGTCAAATCTTTTCATTACCAAGGGAGCTGCTGCAGGAGCTACCTTTCATTCTCCAGAAAGGACAGAAAGAAGGAATTCAGCTGGGGTAGCTGTCACACTACAAAACTTTACCAAAATAAAAAGCAAAGGAGAACTGATTCAGATGCACGACTTCAGCCTGTTTCCTAAGAGATGCAAGATGAGAGCTGTAGCTATGAGCCTTGCTTTGGAAGGAAGCTTTGCAGAGCACTACCACAAACATGTCTGCATTTTGAAAGCAAGGGCTAGTGATCTGCATTCTGAAAGGCTCAAAATATGGCCGAGGCAAGCAGTGGCATTCTGGGATGTACTGGCTATTAAAAACAAACAAAAAACTCTGATACAAAAACAGGCTTAGGAATAAAATCTTCAAATCCACTGACTTTGATTCCATTCCTCAGGGTCACCATTCTGGTCTTCTCCCCTTTCATACATGTCCAGCACTCCTGATGCTCACCATCCCTGGCAGCTGGGGTGGTGTACAAAGGCAGGTTACTGCCTACCACTGATGGTCAGTACCTACTCCTCTTGCTAATAACACTTAGAGGGCATACTGGAAAAGAAACATCCTTTCTTTCTGTGGGAATTTGGGAATATTTAACAGCATACTGTGCAATGGAACCAACGTAAACTGTAGCCCAGTATATATTTTTTAAATGACCCAGTGGCATTACGCGCCCCATCTACAGATGGCATGGGAACCTCAGTGACTGCTGAGGTTTATTAGCAGTTTGCCACTTACTACTCAGAATAAATAGGCAGAATGTTCCCTGGAGCCAGGATACTGACAACATAACCAAGAGACAAACAAGTATGTTGATCTGAAGCAGTGGATGCACTTTATTAGATCTGTCAGTAATTGTGTCACTCCACAGGAGCCATGATCCGAGCTCATGTAACCTGTATCTCTGCCCCATTAATCCTGACTAACAAGTAGGAGGTGATAACTGCTGTAACTAAGAAACAAAATTAAATATAAAAAAATCTACATTTAATAAACACCATGAAGTTTATTCAAACACCCTCAAGGAAGTAACCTGGACCCAACCAAAGGATGATAATCTTATCAACTGTACCCTAAATGAGGCCTGAAGTACAAGGGTAAGCAATTTCTGAAGAAACAGATGATAACGTGTACTCTGATGATTCTGTGACAGAAATGAGAAATTTTCTTACATATTTTAGTAGGAAAATCATAATGAAAATACCAGCATTGAAAACATGAAAATGAAAATATTTTTGATGTATAGTGTTAAATAATCACTAAATAATCACCAAATAGAATGAAATCACAAAGTGAAAAAATCAAAAAAACCCCAAACCTCTACCTCACTTCTGTTTTATATATTAAATATGCTAGCTTAAGGGCAAGGTGAAAAAAAAAACCTCCAAACATTTCATACCAGTCCTGTCTGACAACATTCCTGTATTCCTGAACACCACCAGCCCCTCCTCTCACTTGATTTTCAGAAAGGAAAAAATCCACACAATCTTAAAAAGACCAGATCTTCTTACATCAAGAAAAGAAAAACTACCACTACCTGCATGCTCTGTGTAAAACACATCACATAGCATGCTATCAAATTTCAGACAAAAGGCTTCAGAAGATGACGTCCACGTCTCCAACACAGTTTTCCGCTTTCCTATCAGAACCCCGAGAAAGGCAGAAGACCCTTGAACAAATCCTCCCTCTAACAGCCTCACTACATATGATATAAAAGCAATGAGTAACAGTTCCAAAGTAAATTCAGTAAAATATGGCTCCTGCCTAGCCAGCCCTACACCAGACAGGAGGGAGAGCAGAAGATCCTCATCCCAACATACCCATGTGTGGGGCACATCTCCCACAAGAGCACTCATGGCTAACCAAGAACAAAGTGAACCAGCAACGACAGGCATAAACCATACACCCATCTGTAAACTGCATGATATTGAAAGCCATTCATACGTTACATAAATCCAAAGGGCTTAAAAGCTTTTTGTTATGGCAAATAAGATGGTCATGAAATAGTTACTGATGAAGCAAGTGGCACACGGCACAGAGCTGTGATTGCAAGACTGACAGAGAGTTTGAACAAAAAAATATTGAAAAATTCAAACCTGTGACCAGTTCTCTGATTTCCAAATCTGTAGTCTTGCGGAGTAACCGTACTAATGCTGGGATACCGCCACAGTTTTTCAGAGCTATTTTGTTGTCATCATTTGCCTTCCCATATACCAAGTTTCTCAAAGCTCCACAGGCACTACGGTGGACTTCTGTCATCCGATGGTCCAATAGGTCCACCAGTAATTGTATTCCGCCTTGTCTTCTTATCTGGAACAGGCCAAAGTGACAATCATACAGTTAGGCAATGAACACCAGTATGAATAAATGTTGTCCAATGTAATTAAGCTGTGTTTTATGCAGGCTGCAGGCCAGCAAAGGTGTGCTGATAACACCACAGAGCTGCTACATTTCACTGCCTTGATTCCTAGTATTATTCTTTCAGTAGCAACATAACTGCACACTGACAAATCAGAACTTCTGTAAAAGTGGCCAGAATTAGTCAAGAGTGTTGCCTTATCAAGGTTGCTCATGGTTTGTCAAGGTTTGCCTTGGCAAGTTTCTTCTGCACTGGAGAAACATCATCTCCTTCAGAGCATAACACATCATGAGCTAGAGAAAAAACCACAAGGCTACAGCAAACAAAAAAGCACTTAACGTCCTGAAATCTTTAGGAGTCCTGCCTTTACATTTAATTACTGGGAATGGGAATAGCTACTGTAGTCTCAGTAAGACACTGTATCAACTAAATTGGAACAAGCAATAATGAAAGGAAAAGGAGGAATCACCAGAAGCATAAAGATAAGGATGAGAAATAAATCGTGCTAAGCTTGTTCTAACAATATTGAGGGAGACCCTGAAGTGATGCAGGAACAGAATTCTTATGCGCACACAAGGCAGCCTACAAAATAAATTTCTAATGTGATATCTCATATAAAAATCATTCTAAAAAAAGCACATAAATATTTGAGACAAAGATCAAGAAAGTCAGGAATACCAAGTACAATTTATTATGAAACCCATTTCAAACAAATACATCTTTATTGTTCTGTGGCACTATTTGATCCTCAAAGAGTAATCAGTCCTGGATCTAATTTTAAGAAACCACACAGGTTCATAACTAACATCTGAGGAGTACAATGCTTTATCTTCAGGCAAGTTACACAGACATCTCTGAAAAAGTCAAAAAGTTTCCCCATATGTGTCGCTGGCTAAGGCCCAAAACAAGCAAAGCACTTCAGCTGGCTATTTTACATTTAGGACAACAAAAAATTTGAAATATTTGTGAAGCAATTTTTGCATGAGCATGTGTTCTTGGGGCTCTGCAGGGTGAAGTCTTGGAAGAAGGAAACAGTTAAAATACAATAAAATCTATTAGGAATTCAAGCTTCATTTACTAACTTAAAATCTTTATGTAGAACCAATTTATGGCATTTCATGGATCTAACACAAGCTTAAACAAGGGGAAGTGCTGGGTCCTGTGTTACTGTCAGAACAAGCCCATGCAATGCTACAGGCTTGGGGAAGAGTGGCTGGAAAGCTGTCCATTGGAAAAGGCTCTGGGGGTGCTGGTTAACAGTGAGCTGAACAAGAGCCAATGTGTGCCCAGGTGGCCAAGAAGGCCAATGGCACCCTGGCCTGTATCAGCAATAGTGTGGGCAGCAGCATTAGGGCACTGGTCCTCCCCCTCTGCTTGGCAGTGATGAGTACTCAAATCCTGTGTTCAGTTCTGGGCCCCTCACTACAAGAAGGACATTGAGGGGCTGGAGCAAGTCCAGAGAAGGGCAACGGACTGGAGAAAAATCTGGAGCACAAGTCTTGAGAGGAGCAGCTGAGGGAGCTGGCATTGTTTAGCCTGCAGACAAGGAGGTTCAGGGGTGCCCTTATCACTCTCAACAACTGCCTGAAAGGAGGGTGTAGCCAGGTGGGAGTTGGTCTCCTCTCCCAAGTAACAAGTGGTAGGACAAGACAAAATGGCCTCCTGTTATGTCAGGGGAGGTTTAGGCTGGATATTATGAAAAAAATTCTTCACCAAAAAGGTTATCGAGCACTGGAGCGGGCTGCCCAGGGAACTGGTGGAGTCACCATCCCTGAAGGTATTTACAAGGTGTGCAGATGTGGCACTTACTGGTGGAATTTGCAGTGCTGAGTTAATGGCTGGACTAGATGATCTTGATTGTTTCCAACCTGAATGATTATGTGAATCTATGATTCACTTCAAATAAAGACTGAAAAGTGACTCAGGCTTTAGAGCTCCAAAATTGAGCTAAATGAAATTACTCACTGCTAAACCAGAAGT
This sequence comes from Irena cyanogastra, assembly GCA_013397155.1. NCBI lineage: Eukaryota > Metazoa > Chordata > Aves > Passeriformes > Irenidae > Irena > Irena cyanogastra. Next base: position 189,468 of record VWZV01001825.1, on the reverse strand, counting down.
TCTCCCTTTCTTCTGTAAGTTTATCTGGCATGTTCTTATTTTTTTAATAACAGCAAAACCAAAAAAATAGAACACCTGTGTTATCAAAAAGCACATACACAATGATGTTACAATGTTAAATTAAGATGTTTAAATGTGTCTACAGTTACCACACAGTTTTGGTCTAAATGCAAAAGTGATAGTATTTAAAGATAAAGTAGGATATTTTTCCTTAAATAGGCATTGTATCAGTACTCATGTGCAACCTTCTGAGCAATATGCAGGTCACCTCAAAGACTACAGCAGCTGGCACTACATGATGCATGAAGAGATATAAATGGACATTGGTAAAATATATCAATTTCAGGCAGAAAAGTCCACCAATCTTTTTGAGAGTTTATGCTTCTGCTGCTCAGAGAAACCATGACCTCTTTCAGCTCAGAAATGAGAAAATCTGGTCAAAGAGAAAACGTGGTGCAAAATATATCACTGGTCAAACATTTTCCCTGTAAACAGGATGACTTGCAATTAAATAATTAGCTCATTTCTGAGCCAGAAAAACTGTACCAACTTAATCTGGGAGAGGTGGGGGGTGAAGCTTGCTTGTTTTGTTTGCTTGGGTTTACAATCCACTACCATTTAACCTTCATATAAAAATACATTTGCTTCCCCTACTAACCAGATTTTCAAAACCAAGCATGCCACATGAAGGGCCACCTACATGACAAAACAGATGACATTTACTAAACAGACTAGGAACAAAAATTTATGCATCAGTTCTACAAAAGGTGAATCAACCACAGAGCTTCACACTGCAACCTCAGAAAAGAAACAAGATCTGATAGAAGAAAGAATGCAGTTAAAAAATATATGAGTTGCCTGGTGTGATGAGTAATATCAGGAATGACAGAATGGAAACATGCTTGCTGATCTTTGTGAATTATATTTTTAAACCACAATATGTTGAATGAATATTTTAATCGCTTTGCTGCTAAAAAAAAAAAAGAGTAAGAATGATAAAAAGTATTACTTTGTAGAAAAAAAAATCATTCTGTGTGCTACAATTCCGCTAAAGACTTGGAGGGCTCTGTCTCCATTCAGAGGGACTCTGTGCCTATGCTGGTTTTCCTGTGGATGCTCTCAGGTGATAGGTTTTGCTATCTTCTGCTCATTTCTAGAGAGAAACATGTGGTTCTGCTACACTGAGATAGCATTCCTGAGCTGCACATTCCCTTTCCAGTCATGGTAGCTGACAGTGATATGTGTTCAGCTCATGCAGCTCCTCCTCTCCCAGGAACCTGAAGCCAGCAGCAGACTGAAGTGATTCAAAGATCGTTTCTTAAAAGCAAAGGCATTAATTATTAATCTAAAATTCATTTCTGTCAGAAAAAAAAAGAGTAATACAACAGAAATGAAACGGTTGTTACATAACACTTTACATAATTTGAAAAATTTCTTAAATTTTACTGAAGAAAGAACCTATTCTCACCTGGGAAATACAAGATTTATTTTAGAAACTTTCTTTGAATTTCCAAGCTCAGATATTTGGCAGAGTAACTGTGTCATGCAGGGAGAGATGGAGCTGACTGTTTGCAACTAGGAGCTCAGTTTCTGATGCTGTTTTTTATCTGGACTACTCTAGTTTTGTTCGTTTTGTTTTGGTTTGTTTTTTTACAACAGGCCTTTATTCACCACAAGCCTCACCCTTATCCCAGTGCTCCTATCAAATATCTATATAGATGTTTAAAACTATACTCTCCAGCAGGTTTAAGTATGCCTGACAAATTGTGAGACTGTGATAGATGTTACCAGGATCTATTTAAATGTATGGAAATAGAGGCAAAGGAAATTAAATTATTTGTTCAAGCCCTTTAGGGAGCTAAAAGCCACAGCCTGGAGGACAATTCTGACCTAGTCTCTCGGGGCAGATTTTAGCTAAGTTAGTCACAGCTCCAGTGAATTCAGGAGTGCTACTGCCAAATGTCTTTGCCAAGAACACTGGGATAGATGGATATGCACCAATTTGCATCAACAGGGCATCAAATCCCAAATCCCAATTTGATACTTCTGTCTCTTTCCTAATTTAGGATGAAGAAAACATTTATTAATATAATATTTATTAACCTATCAGTGGGCTGCTGCCTTGTTACATCTAGGAGGAAAAAGAATATGTCGGAGTCTGTTTGCCTAGTAAAAACAAACAGTGGAGTTCCAACTTCTCAGGAGATAGAGAGGACCAACTCTATTCTCACACAGACTAGTCCCAAAGTAGCCACTTCTGATCTCAAAAGAATAACCTTCAACTCTCTAGAACAACTGAGTATGCCCAGTTGCATCTACCCTTGTCTCGAATGCATTGTCCCCTTTTTACATCATCTTTTCTCAAAAATAAAAAAAGAGCATCAGAAAAGGATTAACAATATTAACAATGGTGAGTGAATCTGTGCTGCATTGTTTCTCTCCTAATCCATGGATACCGTTAATTTCTGTAAGTTACTTTCCTTCCTTTTTCTCACTGAAAATATTTTGTGCATGCCTTTGGAAGACACTGTTAGAGAGCTGTTAAATACAGAGCTGTGATTAGGAGTCTATGTCAATCAAAGTGAAAACTGAAAGAACAGAGATTACATAAATTTTGGAAAAAAGAATTATTTCCAAGGAAGAATGCACAGAGCTTCCTTTATCGGAAGAATCACGTGTTTTCTTTTACCAGGATATTTTCAAACTTTCCTTTAAAGTTGGCCCTCTGCCATTAATGTCACTGTCTATTTGCTGGCCTCAAGCACTTGACCAGCCCCACTGATGCCACAACACAGGCAGACAGGACAGGAAAACGTGCCAGACTCTCTAGTTCACTGATTGATAAAAGTGCACTCATGTCAGCTTGATGACAGCGTCTTCTCCTCCAGCATAGGATGAAGATTTTTGCACTACATTTGAGAATATGTATTCGTATCCACACTATAAAAATAAAATTTAGATTCAAGAAGGGGTTCAGGCTGCTACTGGAGGCAGTGAAGATGTCCATTATGTTCATAAAAAGGACAGCTTTTATACCTGTATATATTCTATACTTATAAGGACAGCTTCTATACCTCACGCCAAGAGCCTATGAGAAATTAATTTATCTGTTTCAAGGCTTATCTTTGACTCAGTGGTGTTTATCCCAACAGTGGACTATTAGACACTTAATCTACCAGCAGTTACATGTGACCAGCCTAAAGCATATGTGCTGGTAAAAACAAGTCAATAAGACATCGATACTATGCCTGAAACTATATCTATATATCTGTATCTATATACTCCATTACTGTAAGATTTTAGCATATGAATTCTTGATAGCTTGCTTGCCAAATTCAATACAACAGATTGTCTGGATGTGTGGAAAGAAATGAAATGTAGGATGTGAAGGGTATGTAGATACTTGGAATGCACAGGCACCTGTTTTGTGAGGACAGCTGCTCAATGGCTGTCCGGCATATAAACAGAGATGAGACAGAAAAAGTAATAAACCATACTGAGGTACACAAACCCTGCAGAGCAAGAGACAATACCAAAGACCAGGTCTGAGAGGGCACTGCTCAATGGGCTGCTGAAGGAATCACTCCAAGGCTTGGAGAGGTTCAGCCTGAGCTTTGTTAATTGGTAAAGTGGGCACACAGGGAGGAATGAATGGAAAGGTCCTATGGTAAATAGCATGCTGATGGGATTGTGGCAGTGTGCCAGACTCACAGGATGTTTAACAGACGGACAAAGATAGGAAAAGGGAGATATTCCAAATGCAGGAGGGAGGAACAACATGAGGAAATAGAGAAGGGCATGTTGAAAGGGATTGGCCATCTGTAAATAAATCGTGCTTCAGCATGCTTGTCAATGATCACCCGTCATTTGATCACTGCACCTGTTTTATCTTCTTATTAATCCTAATTGCTAACAATGGCATAACACTAGTGAATCTTTAGCTGCAATAGCTGAGAAGAGCAGGAGATGTGGGAAAGAGCTATGAGAGTCACTGTGGATCTCAAGGATAGATACCAGCGAGACCAGAGTGAAAGAAATATAGGTGAGTGACCTCTCTTCATATCAAGCTATGAGAAATCTGGTCCTGAAAACTGGCTATTGCTTATGGCTTTGCAACAGCAAAGTTAAAGCAAATAGGTATTATCTGTTTTGACTCTCACTAAGGTTTTGAACACTATTTTGAAATATATTCTTTGAAATCTGTGGAGTGCAAATTATTCTATTCCTCTCAGAAGCAAAGAAAAGAAGGAAACCCCTTTCTTTCAATCACTACATAATGGAAATTGCCTCTTACATCCCTTGGAAGGCTACAAAAATTAGAGCTAAAGATACAAAAAGAAAAGTGAAGCTTCAAGTTTTAAACAGTTTAGCCAAAGACCATTAGATAATGAACTACTCCAAAACAGCCTAAAAATACTTCTGTGACAGAAACCAAAACACCCTTCCTCTTCTATTTTTACACAGCAAGTGGGTATCTGAGATATTGTTCAAATTTTGCCAGTAGGTATAACTGAAACATCCTTTTCTGCATTTAATTCCGAGTACCCTGCCTTACAAAGTAAAATATAATGGAAAAAGAAGAGAAGTAGGAATAGGTAAAAAAACCCTGTTAGACTGACAGAGTGATGGAGTGTGCTGCTAAAATAACACAATCTCCTCTTCCCAATAAGACATTAAGTGTTCCACTATTAACAGCTCCACATTCCTAATTCAAAGATTAATTCATAGTTAGATGCTTACTTTCCACATTTTTCTTAATAATCACTTTTGAGTAACTCTTCATCCAAAGGAGGTGAAGGAAATCTAACAACGATCAATCATTTCTACACATCACAGATATTAATTGCCAGTTTAATTGACGTAGCACAGTGCATCATCTGCCACTTATTCAGTGACACTTCTGCTATTAAGAAAGCATGTTTTAATATCTCAAAATACACATATTTAAACACTTGAAATTATTTTTAATGCCACTCTGTTACATAAAGAACAGAACTAAAAAAATAACTGGCTGCTAGCACAGGTGATGTCATATATCCAAAGAACACCAAATTGAAAGGACAATTCAGTTTAAGTCTGCTTCTGGAAATAATTAGTAAGAATTGGTTTTAATGTTGTTAGATACTGGCTTTCCAACCAGCAGGGCAAGCACTAACTACTTCACATGTCAATGGATTTTCAGCAACTCCATTCCACCAGTGCTTGAAGGAGAACTACAGGAGCCAAACCAAATTCCAAAGAATTTTTAAATTGTGTCAGGCTGTGTAGTGAGACACTCTTTGACTATATTCACCCTGTTCTTCTCAGACTCATTGTGTGAGCTGACTGGTTTGTCCACACGGACCAGGGCACTGCAGCAAATGCCAACGTGGCCGCACAGCAACCTGACTGCACTGACCATTCATACACAGTATCCATGAAATTATTATATTTCTTCATGTGTTTACTGCATTTACAAATTCTCTGTTATTTATCTTTGTCATGTTTACATTACTAAAATGACTTCTATCTAAGAGGGAAAGAACTGCACTACATTTTGGAGAAGGGTTTGGAAGACGAGCAGCCCCACTGCTAGCTAGTTTCAGAGGGCTGACTCCTAGAACTTGAAAGGGATGTGAAGGGGAGAAAATTGCTCATCAGAACAGAATATGGGAACAATATTTAGTGCAGCACATCTCTTAAGACCAATATACTGGTTCAAACTTTAGGTCCTCTCCCTTACTTCTGATGTGCCTATGGAACAGCAGGTAGACAATGCAAAATCTGTACATTGCAAATGCACATGAGATTTATTACAGACAAATTTACCTGTAACATCACAGGGTAATTTAGCCTCATTAGTGAAGTAATTTGCTACAGGTTTAAAAAAGTGCTTAGCAATTTTAGCTGAAAATAGAGCAGAATGTTATGCAAATTGCTGCATTAACTCCAAAGTCTAATTTGTTTAAGGAATCTAAATCAGGGTTTGGAGATCCCGTTTAAGAATGGCTTTCTCATTAGGACTTTTTAGATCAGATACAAAGGTAACATAAAGCTGTGAACAGGCATAGTGTAAATAAATTCGACCACCATTATATATACAATGTACTGCTTAAAATTAAATAAGAATTGTTCCCTCTGTGCTAAACTGCACTGCGTGGAGAAGGATGGGGATCTTTTTTTCTGTGTCTATAGAAACCAGGTGGGTGTTTGGTGGAAAGGTTGTGTGATGTGAGGATGCAAAGCATGGGATCAGTACCCAGGAGCTTTTTTTATGGGAGTGGGTATCTTATTTCTGTTACTGAGTACAGAGGTTTTTTTTCCCTGTGTCACTTAAGTGAACTCTTTAGAGCTTGGGATCCATGTCTGAGGTTGACAGAGGGTCAAAATCATTTTCTGAACAGGAGGAGACTCAAAATCATGTTCTAAAATTGTCCTGAGAAGGTATGAATAAATGTGTTGCTTTCTCAATCAGTAAGCCTTAATGTATTCTGCTCTGTGACATATTTTGTTTTTCATGCTTGGTAGGAAGGCTATACCTACTATAAATCAAAGTTTTCATGTGATTTGAGATTTTACAAGAAAAGAAAAAGAAAATCCCTGGGTAGGCATGAGTTACCTATAATTGTAAAGCACTTTAATACTTTCAAAAAACATTACATTTGAAGGAAAACACAAGCGTCGTACTCTATTAATGAAGGGCTAGTGGGATCTTCCAAATAATGCTTCTAACTGCAAGCACAGAGCTGACCTTTAGTGCTTGTCTGACTGAGAAGGCATCAGAAAAGCAATTTTCAATCCTACTGTTAAAAGCAGTATCTCCTAAAGTTAACAGATTGGCACTGACCTACATTATAAACTGAGGCACACACATAAATATGATAAAATACACACATGCCAAAGCCCTCAGTAGGTATTGTAACTATTTGATACTGATTCAGGGTCTTTGTTTTTAAAAAAAATGCAGAATGCTAAAGAAGGTTCAGCAGTGTGCACTTCACAGACAGTGCAAAAGCAATATTAATTTAGGATGCAAAGACATTGGCATTACTCAGCCAATCAACTGATTTAGTACTGTCTGACATTAAATGAAAAATTATGATTAACACCAATGGTTTGGATAATTTACCTTCTGGTATTTAAAAATGATTCATTATCTATTTGAGAATGAAGGTTTACATTTATTATTGGTGAAAAGAACTGACATATGTACTTCAACTAAAAACATCCTGGTATTCCTATAACCAGATATCTAGTGAAGTTTAACAAGATAAAGAAAATACAATTTTTTTTAATGTAAAGCAAAAGTAAGTTTTTTAGAGATAGCAGTACATCACTTCTTCAAATATTTTAACAGCAATAGAGGATGTCACCTAAGTGTTATATGAAAATTTCTGAAGCTGTAGTTCACTGTATTCAGTTAAGGATATCATAAATAGGATTTACTCAATGTGAACACAAATACCATCTAGGAACAAGATGGTCACCAATAAGACCAAAGAAAAATATTTTTTTTTTCAGTCATTTAAGTCCAAACAACAAAATAACTCTATCTGACATTTCAGCTCTAATCAGAAATTCAAGAAGTTCATTTTTTGATGCTTGCTGTAGTTACCTCAGTTTGCCTTACAGAATAAACAAAAGGCCTCTTCTCAGATTAAAAATACATTTACAATTTATTATGTTGAACATCATACCTGATGACCTCTGCTCACAGGACACTCCATACTGCGACTGAAATGTGAGGTGTTCTCTTCTTAGAAATGATGTATTATCCTTCAAAGAATCTCTCAGTCACATGAGAATTTTCTGTTCTGAAGTATTCTGGGAGCAAGCTACTCCCTCAAGAGCTAATGAACACACTCTAACAAGATCCCTCTTTGGTACAAAGTTTTGCTAATAGAACCCCAAGTACATAAAATTTAAATTTTTGTCTAAGCTCACAAAGGCAGGCTACAACCTGCAGTTTAAGAGTTTCAGTGAAGCAGAAAGCAGCACTGCAGAATCTTTCCTCAATCTCCCCATTTACATGAGTTTTATAAATGAAGTAGAAATCAGAATAAGTAAACACCTGCCTCATAGCTAATACACTTTGTATTACCCACAGACCAATATGCAAAATTTTATATATATATATATATAAAAGGTAAAAGAGAAAATGGAATGACCTTNAGTGTGTGTGTGTGTGTGTGTATACACATCTATAAACATATACATATATACGTGTACTGGTTTCAAGGTGGGCATTTCTGTTTTAGAGCCTTAGGTGTTCTTATGTCTCTACAAACCTGTGCCTTCTGCTGCCACCATTCTCAGTAGCTTAGTAACAGCCATCTCTTTGTATTTTTATACACATTTTGAAGATCAACTGATGGTCTTTACCTTAAAAGCTTCATTTGGCAGGTCCTTTTTATCAAGACTATGATTTTCCTTACTGAAATCATTTTGCTGCCAACCTTTTTAGTAGAGGTACGTTGAGAAAGCATCGAATTACAGATATTGATATCAATCTAGGTTATTTCATTTCTATATATAGTGCACAAAGTCTCACTGTGGCTTGCTGGATGATGAGAAAAGTAATAAAAAAAATATGCTCTACAATAAGAAAGTGATCCTCTGCTTTCACACATCAGCCTAATAAATCAGAGAATCAATTGGCAGGAGAGTTATGAATAGAAAGAAATCCATGGCATATACAGTAGAGCACTATACTGCTTGAAAAAGCTGCAAATATATTTATTACCCATTCAAAATGTCATACTACCTAAGTCAAATGACACTGTCTTTCAGTGTATTACCCTTCTTTCCCTACCACCGAATATTTTCAAATACAAAAGATAAAGCTATTGCAAATGTTTTGATTCAACTACAACATGCTTTCCTCAGACCAGTGGAGAGAGGAACAGTACAGTGCAATGCTTTTTCTGTGTCTGCTGCATACCACAGAAAGTAGCACAAAGGCATTCATCTTGCCCACATAATACTTTTTTTTTTCTACTCTTCTAACTGTATGAAAAGCATTTTCACCAGATATTCACATCTGATTTTTTTTTTTCCTTATCGAACTCATTGCCTGGAATTCTCTTCTAGGTGTTTACTCTGGCTGCCCAGAGATGAAAAGGACAGAAACCTTTTGCCAGGATTCCCATCTCCAGTGAGGCAGACAGGAGTAGGGTAGGAGTGAGTGCTAAACCCAGATAAATAGGGTGTCTAGACAGGTTCTTTTTCAAAGCCTCACTCACTCCCTTCAGCCTGCAAGAAGGCCAGAACCAGGACCCTAAACAGCAGCAGAACAGAAGTCAAATTCTGCATCCCAAAGATGTTTGTGAACAGCTGCTAACAGCTTCCACTGTCGTGAATAAACAGCAGAGTCCAAAGAGCAAAGCTGCAATTATCCAAATGAAACATGGATATTTGTTAACTACTACTACTACTACTAAAATACATACAAAATTTTGGCTCACTTTCACTCTAAATAATTGTGCTGACTATTACTATCATAGAAAAATCTTAAGAGAGAAACTTCTTGGGAGAGTGGGAAAAATATTATCCTTTTTGTTATTCTCTGGGGAGTAAATAACTGGGCAGTGGAAGGGGAGAAACATGAAAGCAGTGTAAAGCAGTGTTGAGATGAAAATACCAATATACATTCTCAATATTAAACCCACGATTTTGTAAAATAATGTTTTAAGTAGCCTTGTAAATTTGTTTGATTCAGTCTCTTTTCAAGATGAGAAAGAATGGTATGTTACAAAACAACTGAAAACAGGAAGACAAGAAAAATGTCTAATTTTTGCTTATCCAGCATTAACTCAAAAAAAACCCAACCACAACTAGATGTTCCATTACATTTATGAAATAATACACTCTTAGTTACTTCTTTTTAAAATCATGCAACTTTACATGACTAAAGCTTTTTTCCAATAGAAATAATTTTGAAATGGGAATGCCATAAACCCAAAGCATTCATCAAGATCTTTGGCAGAGTGGAGGATTAGAAGACAAGAACTGCCCCAGCAATCTGCCACTACTTTGTTGTGCAATCTTCAGTGAACATCCCAACTTAACATCCTAAATCTGCCTTTCCCCCTCATAAGCAAATGTTATTCCTGCGGGGCCAGTCATTAATTCATTTACTGAACAAATGGAACATTTTCCTAATCTTAAATCAATTGAAATATATGCCAGGTACACAGTGAATCATTATTATAATTCCAGCACAGTATCTTGATGATGAAATCAAGAATAACTGTGGTTTAATGATCCCAGAGGGATCTCAGAGTGCTAAATGCCACTTTAGTGCTACAGAAAGCACATATTACGGGGACACAGCACAGCGCTCAGTGACAGTCATTAATACTCAGTCTTAATCAGTGTAAAGACTGTGCACAAAACAGAGATGCACCCTCTCATCAGAAAAGATAAATATTATAAGGTGGTATTGTATAAGTAAGATGGCAAAACTAAACACAGAAATGCATTCACAATTGCTTTTGAAAGCAAGACTGTCAGTGTAAGTTTTAAATATCAGATAGAAGGTACATTTTTATGCTTTTTTCCTGTGAAAAAGTGAAAAGGCCTACCACTTTATAATTTTTTCTGGAAGTTATTAGCCAAATAAAGACAATATATTAGCAAGAAAAAACCAGAGTGATGTACTTTCATAAATATTATTTAGTAATTCAGTGTTGGTCTCTACACCAAGAAACATAACTACAATACTTTACGTGAAGTGAATGAAACTGGGTTTTTATTAGCATTATAATTAAGACCACTCATATTTAGATGGTCTTAACAGTGTTACACACACACTATTGTGTCAAGACCAATGTAGCCTTTTCTGCCTCACCTGTTTTAGTTAATATTAAAGTGGAAAAATTTTCAGCCACAGGCTTGTACTATAAGCAAAACTGAGAGGAGAGAGGGTATCATGGAGGTGGCATAAAGGGACATCCAGAGCAGACATGAGACACTTCCAACTGGCACTGTAGTTACTGAAATGCTGTCATATATACTCTCCTGTACACCTGTCAATAGAGAAGAGCTTGAAGCGCAGGTATCACTGCTTTACTCGGGAGAAACAAACCATTTATATCCGCCTGCCTTAACAGAGAAAGAGAATTCAAGCTACTGACTGCTGCAATGAATAAAATGGAAGGGAGCAGAGTGATCATGAGTGGTTACACAGTGCAGAAGATAGGATAACAAAAAAACAAGAAAATCAAAACCAAGCAGCAGGAGTAGAAAACAAGAGTTAGTCTACTACTAAATTTTCTAAAAAAATTTCTGTGGAAAGGAGGTGGGACAAGCCCTAGTTAGTGTGTCCAAGTGATGGGATTTTGATCACGTGAGAAAAAAAGGGCACAATTTATATTTCAAACAAAAAGTGGACTCATTGTTCAGCTGTCCCAGGTGTTTTAGAGATCTTCCAATAGGACAGGTGAAAAGATACCTTCAGCCCCTATATCTCACTTCAAATCAGTGGGACTGTAAGAATGCCACAAGATGCACAATGTCAGGCAAACTGCCTGCCCATACAAAGTGGTGGAATAGGAAATCCCTTGTTTTGCTGTGACAGATTAATTCCTTGGTTTGCTTTCCTTTTATGTGTGACTTTTGCTCTCCTTATCAAACCATCTTTATCTCATCTCTTGAGCTTTCTCACTTTTAGTCTTCCATTTTTCTCCTCCATCCCACTGTGGGGAAGTGAGCAAGTAGCTGCGTGGGGTTTAGCTGCTGGTTGGGGTCAAACCATGACAGAGGAACAGCCCTTACAAATGTTTTCAACCTGAAGCCATGTAAGAGTTGGTATTGACAGGTTGTTGCCAACTTAGAAGCCTTAAGAAGAATAAAAGGAAATAATAATAATAATAAATTAACATCCCCATTTGCAAGAGTGCCTATCATCATGCAGGGCTAAGAATGGGCCACTGGTTTGAAACTTAGTCAAGTGTTTTCACTATAAACCCTTTTTATTTCAAGTACATTCATGTGTACAGCTTTTAGTTAACATGTTCGTTATTTGTGACACTCTCATACATCTACCCCTTTCTCTTCTCTGTCTGGTGATAATGAAATGGAAATATGTTGGGGTTTTTCTCATGTCATAGCATGATAGGAATGTACTTGAACCACAGCTACAGTGGTTATAGAAAGCTACAACAGTGGATACTCAAATGGATCAAATTAATTGTTTCTGTCACAGTTTGGTTTTGTAATTATCAACCGCCCAGTTGACCAAATGTCATTTAGTAATTACAGGTCAGTTATTTTACACTCAAAGTTACTTCTCATGTAAGGTATATGCAGTACAATAGAAATACTGTAACAGTGTAGCTTCTCTTGGCTGAAATACATTCCTTAAGTAGTTCAAAAGCTCCTTGCAAAACTAACATTAAAATATAAATAAATTTTAAGTTGGAATGAAAAATGGCATTCCCCATGGTAAAGAACAAAAACCTTGAATGTAGTGGGATGTGTAGTGTAGAAGTAATCATATCTATTTGTATGCCTTGTCTTATTGTGACAAGTGAGACTCCCTGGTGCTGTTGATGGTTCTGAGTGGAAGTTACACCTAACTTTCTCTCAGTGTAAAATCATATCCTTGAATAACAAGATGCTAAGAGTGGAAAGCCCTGTTGCAGAAACCATTTCAACAATGCAAACTAAGACAACTTACAAAAGACAAATCAAAATATCATTTCCAAAAATATTTTGAGAGTAAAGTACAAAGAACCCCAAACAAGGAGATTTTTGTCTTTGAATATTTGACAGTAAATAACCCATCGATAAAATCTCCCAACCTTTACTGCAAAACGATATACGATCTGTTGATAGACTTAGAAAACAAACTAGAGATCAGTAAGAACCTGAAAGGTAAGTCTTGCAAAACCATCAATGGGGCTTTAGGGGAAAAAAAAAAAAAAATCAAAGACTCAAAGACCATTTCTGGGTATGCCACTGGGTGCTGCTTTACTTCCTTTGAGTAATTTCTACCAGTGAAAAGCTACCCAGGAAGTGTATCGAAAATGGACTGCTTGACATCTGGCTACAGAGATGAATATAGCTGCCCAAGGGGATGGGGACACAGACCCAAACTGTACTGCAGTAATCTAAACACAGGTAAGCAAAAGCATGAACATCTTAGTGTTCATTTCAGGAATCAGGTATACGCAAGCACCTTTTAATATAAAAAATCATCATTACAATAAGAAATTCCTTGTGAAGCCATTGAGGGACGTAATTTCTCAAACTGTGATATTTTACCCATAGAGTTATTTTAACATATGAAAATGATGGTTATCAAAGTAATAACAAAATGTTTGCGACCAAACAGAGAAGTAAAATTTCTCCAAAGGTATACAGGTGTTTGCACTAAAATGCACTCTCAACAAATGCTGTAGTCTCTCTACAATTACTACATTACTTTTCAGTATCACCTGTGACATACTTCTTTCATTTAAATTAAATACTATGTCTGTATCTTGTTGCATGCAGAGATTAAAGGAGTTCTCATAATGTCTTTAATCAAAAACTGACAGTATCACCAGCGTACATGACACATTCCAGCCTTTAACTGAAGCAATTTTAGAAGTAAAAGGAGAAGAGCAAGGCTATGTATGGGAAAGTGAATCCAGAACTATAATTCTCATTCAAACACATAGGGAAAAAATAGAACATAGAGTCATTTGGGTTAGAAAAGACCTTTAAGATCATCCAGTTCAACCACTAACCCACCACTGCCAAGTCTGCCACTAAACTATGTGTCCTAAGTGCCACATCCACACAACCAGCCCTTTCACCAGCTCTGCTGCCCTTCTCTAGACACGTTCCAGCAGTTTGATGTCCTTCTACTGAGGGGCCCAGAACTGAACACAACTCGAGATGCAGCCTCATCAGCACCAAGTACAGGGGGACAGTCACTGCCCTGCTCCTGCTGGCCACACTATTGCTGGTACGGGCCAGGATGCCATTGGCCTTCTTGGCGACCTGGGCACATGCTGGCTCATGTTCAGCTGGCTGTCAACCAGCACCAGGTATATGGGTCCTTACCTGCTGGGCAGCATTCCAGCTTTTCCAGTAACTCTCTTCCCCAAGCCTGCAGCATGGTAAAATAAGCTGTTTTCTCTGACTATTCTTATGGAAACAAAGGGGAATCTCCCAGAACACTATATAATTCAAATCAAGATACCTTCTGAGGATGATGTGAGCACTTCCAATTGCCCTTCTGGATCCTTCAAATACTATGAAGATTTCTGTCAGTCAGCATGTCTAAAAGCAACATTATTGACTGTTTCTCCATCACCCCATACTAAGTGCAGGTATTCCCTGGGGGAAAACCGTGGTAGAAGCAGGTATGTACATATCCTTGACCATCAAGAATCTAGCAGTGCAGTGGACAACACTGAAGTTACTACAACACTGCAACTATGTGTATTATAAAGAAGATAAACTAAGAGGCCAATGGAGTTTATGTCCACTGCCTGACATGTAAACAAGCAGGGTACTGTGTTGAAAGGATGCTGGGCACAGTCTAAAGAACTCACAGAAGATGCAGAAACACCTTTAGTTCAATGACAAAATGAATGTGAATGACAGGCTTCAGCGAGTTGGGAAAATAGATGCTTTCAGCATGCAATCACTCAGCTTTTAGAAATCCACGTGATACTGTCTGGACTGATACTTTTCTTCTGAAGGGAGTTTATGGAAATGCTCTCCAATACAAAGAGGACACTGTCCAATTCAGCAATATTTATTAAGGATGCAAGGGAAGGCTTCAGGCAGGACAGTTCAGCAGTCGCAGTTCTTTTATTTGGCATCTTTGAATTATTTTCCTTAGACGAGAATGTCAGGTGTTGTGACTTTGCTGGCAAAAATTAATTTCCTAGCTTGAGGAAGGGAATCACCAGTGCCAAAACCCCTGAGTGACCTGTTACACCTCTGCAGCTGATGGCAGGCTGCCATTTTCCATGAGAGCAAAATGGTGTTGGCGTGTGAAACTGCACAATTCAATCCTTTTATATGGTGACCTCATACAAAGGAGGAAAATGTCATTATAGGAAAAAAAAATGCTGTGGAAGAATGAATCCTGTGTTTAATAGAATGTGCTCTTTTAAAGAAATGTTCTCTGCAGAGTATTTTAAAATGCTTCTCCTTTCCTATATCCCCTGTCTGTTCCTTCTTGGCATCCAGGAGCAGCTACACTGGCTCTGCTCACAATCTCACCATTGTTGATGTAAGAGCCTCTCCTGAGGAGAAAAATGCCATCTGAAAGGGTCTTCTTATGCTCTTCTGCCTGACAGGCTTTTCATTTGCTTTCAAATATCTGATCAAACTTCTTCTCTCCTTCCCTATTGCCTTTTAGCTACATTCTTCACTGTTACCGGTGAAAGAATAATTTATATAAGAACTTACTGAAGTATTCTGAGATTCTGAATTTTGGAATTATTATGCCTAACTGTAATGGGCTGCCGGGTAATTTTTATAATTTTTAGACTTCTGCCTCCCTATGTCCCCTTCTACTTATATGAGACCTTCAGTGACGATTGGTCACTATTCAAAAGGAGATGAAAAAATCTAACTATCAAACAATAGCAAAAATAATCCAATTTCTTCAACTCCATTCTAATGTCTGCTGCACCACATAAGCACCCAGCACAGGGAATGAAAATAAAGGTAGAGAATGAGAAGTACTACTGAGAACATGTATAGCACCAGCCTTGCAGTCAAGCAAGACTTAAGGAGACTCAGGAGTAGCATTTCTGAAAGACTTTCAGATTAGAGCAGCAGTTACAGCTGTACTTTGACATAAAGACTTGCAATGAATGGTTTTGAGCAGCATAGAAGTGGCAGCAAATGCAAGAAGTAACACCACCATCTTTATCAACGCCCAGTGTTTATTGCATTTACCTATTGCTGTTCTGCTGCGGTCAGGGCTGAAGGAGAAAATACAAATTCTTCCAGAAATATAAAACCTTATTCACTCCAGAAGCTGGGTTTATTCTGTGAGAAAGAAAATTACTTCTGATAACCTTAGCATCCAGCCTGGGGCATCTTCACATAAGCAGTTAGCAACTTTGTTTGAAGTACTTTAAGACAGAGAAGGGGATCTGCAGACCTCATTGCTGACTAAGACTGAGCGGGTCATTTACGCTGATGCAGCAATAAAAGCACATTTCCAGTGACATCACCAAATTCATAAGCATACCTATGATCAACATGCTCTAGAAATAACATCTATCATAACAAACATAGTCATGAAGGGAAAAACATCTCTAGTTTCCCTAGCCATGCATCCAACATTTTTGACTGAGCATCTTTTTCTCAGTTGTTTTCTGGAGAGCATTTCTACTTCCTTTTCTTGAGGGGAGAGTTCAGAAGAAGCAACAGGTAGTATTTCACACTTCAGCCACAGAAACTGAAATATTTTAGATGATAAAAACATAATGGTAAAACCACAAAAGGTACTAGGAATCTCAGAAATGCATACAGTCATAAAAATGCATATCATCACTGCTATTTTCTATTTCTGTCTAAATTTTAGGTGGCTCTTCCACAAAAGGAATGTAAGGTAGGCCTTTTTCCTACCAAATATGTGAGGAGAAATTTTATACATATCCCACTAAGTTATGAGAGTAGGACAATACAAAACCACTATACAAAAACAAAACTGGGAGACTGAAAGAACAGTCAGGTTCAGAAGACAGATCATTAATAATCTTTTTGGGTAGGTTATAGAGTATAAATCATGCTTAAAAGAATAAAAAAAAAAGTATTTCAGAACAGTTATTTTCAGAAACTCTGGATGAAATAGCCATTAATTGCAGTGTGAGAATTCAATGCTCCACAATAACAAAGGTAAGAGAACTTTCACTCCCTGTCAGGTAACTCCAGAGTTGAAACTTTAACAACTGCATTCCATTTCAAATTCAATACAATCAGGTAAATAAACTAAATTGCTGTATAGTATTATTCTTTCTGTGCACGCATAATCAAGTGTACATTAAAGATTAACACTTAGAAAATTATTTAGTGAATTCCATTTGCTTTTTCCTCAGTGTCTGTCAGGCACACAAAATAGCTATTTACTTACATGTATTTATGTTTGTCCTTTCTCTAGGATTTGAAAGACCACCAAGACAGTTTCTTATCTTTAGCACAAGCCCTTTGCTATATTAAAGCTAGGTATTTAGTCAAAGAGTAGTTTCCTCTATTTCAGGAGAATCTTTTTTTATTTTTTTTGCTCTATAATCTCAGTAAGAGATTGTAAGGAACGTATGTTGTATCTTGGTGCTTTTTTCCTTGTGTCAGAACTGGCAGGATTCTCTGCAACCATGTGGAGGAAGACTGGAATGCTGCTATCATGAAGAAGGAATTGGGTATTAAATGTGGTCATTCTCAGACAGAGAAGAACTGGCCACAACACATAACTACAACACAAATACTTTGCAGAAAAGAGAATTTTGGTATCAGTTTCTATTATTTAGGTGTTAGATCAACTCATAATTCAGAAACATTTTTAACAGTTATCATGGGAGTTGTCCCAGGCACGTTTAACAGGACTGCTCAAGTTCCTCCTGCTAGGTATATACCGAGGAAGAGTCTGAGGTATCTATTGTTGCATCTCCTTACCAACAGGACTTTGAACTCTCACAAAAAAGCTTCCTTGAGAAACTGTGATTCAGTGGAAGGTTGAGCAGGCCCTAGGCACGGTACTGAGCCATTCGGGTAGACCCTGATCCCAACAAGCAAACACAGACACTGTTTCAAGTGCTCTGCTGAGGCAGGACCTAAACACAACAGGACTTATCATTAAATAACAGAGGTTGGTACATAGATAGATACAGACAGAGATAAAATAGTTTGATAATGTTGGGTGCTTAGGCTGAAAAGCTCCACAAAGCATTAGGAAAGTATACAATACATCCTGTTACTTTGTTGTCTTACAAAAATCCAAAGTACCAGAAGTTTGAAAGCATATTCTTAGATGAACTGTTTTAAGGAAAGTACTTTGATTTGTTTCCATAGCAGTTTATGTTAAAAGTCCTGAATAATAACAAATTAAATGGGGGAAATCCTTGGTTTATCTGCTATGTTTTCTCACAGAAGAAGCTCAGAACACTGCCTAGTGCTCTACTGTTTTTATTTACCTACCTTCACCCTTCCAGCTTATGAGCCTGAAGCTTACAAAGGCCGATGTCCAAAGGCTGCTGAGATGGGTGAGATCAACAATGATCAGACATTTTTTTTCCTAAATGGTTAGCAACAGAAATTAAACCATCGCCTGCCTCAAATGGGACAGCTACTTGAGGGGTCTCCATCTATGGCTAACAGGAGACAGCAGACATTGTGCAATGAGTAAATTGCTCTAATAATTCAACTGCTTTTCTCAGAGATTTATCAATTCTTTTACTGAAAAACTTATTTCTGAAAAAGGATGAGAGTCGAGAACAGAGAAAGCATGCAGTTAAAATTTGCAGTGATATCTTTACCAGAGCTCTCTTCTCCAGTGCAAAAATATTCCTCACTTTAACATTCATGCAAATATTTTTTTATTACTATTTCTAGGATGTTTGAGGTGATGTTTGCAACCAGTGCAGTTACCAGCAGACTACATGCTTACTCACTAAGGAATTTCCTGAGCACAAAAGAGCCTGGAAGGGAAAGTTCTATAGTGGGATAGATCCACGGAGTGGATTGTGCTGAGGGTGAGCAAGATGAAGCACTGGCAAGCCAGCATCACTGCACAGTTCTGACAAATAAGCAGTAGCAGATCTTCATCTCAGTTTACCTTTACATGCCAGGCTAAAAGGTGCCAGTACAGGCACAGATTTATGTGCACACCACATGTCCCTGATTAGCAGTGTCTCTGAGAGGGCCAGGGGAAGCAGCTGGGGCTGGTAACAGCTTCACTCATTCAATCTTAATTGACTGCTGTGTGTTTGTCAGATCCCTCAGAGCTGCCTTCCTTCTGTTTAACTTGTGCCAAAAGCTGTGCTGGTCCCATTAACCACAGGGAACAAACAAGAAAGAAGTACCTGTCAGCTACAGGTACAGAACAAGCTCTATATTGATGTCTGAATAACATTTTAGATACAGTCTGCACTGAATTCCAAGATCATAGACCATTGAATGAACACCATTCAAGCTGCAAACAGCCAAATTAAACCTGTTCACATGATTATGAGTTAAAGGATGCTTTGATTTAGAAATCTTTTGCTTAATTTTCATATTCTGTGTTTGTATCTAGTCTCTAGACGCCTCTCAGAGAACCCTAAGGAAATGCCCGTATGTTTCAGGGAGATCAAGACTACACCACTAGCTGACACTGATCAAATATGATACAGTGTTTAAATGGTATGCAATCGACCAAACTACTCCAAAGAAAACAAAACAATGAGTTACAAAGTATTTTACACATTTTTTTTACCTTTTGTAACAGTAACAAATGACTTAAGAGAAAGCTTTAGCAAAATGGGTCCAGGCATATACACATGATATCTCTTTTAAGTTTTTTAAAAGGAAACATAAATAATTGTTGATGATAAATAGTAGACAGCAACACTGCTGGAAAAAGGGGTTATAAATCTTACCTCTGCTTTTATTTTATTGTCTCCGAAACATAGGTGTTGTAAGTAGGCCGCAGCATTCGACTGTACTGAGGGAAATTGATGCTGTAACATTTGTATAACTTCTGGAAGCTCTGGATCCCGCCATCCAAACTCTCTGTGCAAAAGCAAATACAAAAGATTGATTAAAAATTCTGCTATTAGTGGATAAATGTGCCAACAGTTAGGTCAACAAACAAGACAAAAATGTCTAAATAAAATCTTTTTTCCCCCCCATCATTATCAAAGCAAACATTAAAATCAAATATGAAGCTATTTGTCATTTTAAACTGTACTCCTCTGGAGTACAAAGTATAACTAGAAGAAATAGTTTTGTGGAATTAGTTCTCTAATTGATTAAGCTTTCTAAATAAAAAGGCTTTATGAAATCTTAATATAAGAAAAGAAAGAAAATACATGCTCATATCACCACAAATGGTTAGCTATGAAATCTTAATTTGTAAAAAAGTTGTTTTTACTTATTGCTATCTCTATGCAACACCAATCACTATCGTATATAGAAAGTAATGATCAATTTTTTATTTTTTTTTTCCAGATACAGTCACTGTTACACATTTCTGGTCCTATTTGAGTATTCAAGTCTTTGCTCTTTATTTTAATCCTACATGATGCTAATGAAACACCATTAGCATCACATAAAAGAACTGAATTCAAGTATGCTGAATGAATCCCAGTAGGTATTATGCAGCTTCCAGACCTGAACTTAAAGTCAATCTGTCACTTCAGGTGAATTCTTCCACTCTGGGTTTACAGGTAAAATCATTCATAGAAATGGCTTTGGACTTTGTGTCCCTAAAACCAGAGATACACACAGCCTCTCTGCATGATATACTTAGTTATTATATGCCTTTTCCCCAAGAGCTTATTTTTTGTGCCATATAAATATTTTGATCATCTTCCAACTAGTGGTACATTCTTAAGCTAAAAGAGGGAAATTAGGGCAATTAGGAAAAAGTGGTAACTTGCAAAAAGAGTTCTCTGTTGCAGTTACCATGCTCATCTGGGATCTCATTGCCAAAAAATCCCCTGGTAGACCTGTTGCAGACTCCAACTATAATATTTGGACAAAATAATCCTGATCATCAGTCTCCTTCCTAAATTATAAAGATTTTTCTGCACTGAGACCAAGTATATGCGACTAGGGGAATTCACAGCATCTCTCCAATCTGTCCCAAGCACACTTTAAATACAATAATTCTTCATGACATTTCAGGGAAGAAGACTCATTTTACAATAATTATGAACTGCTACAGAACAGAGGGATTGTCTGTTCTCGTATGTGACGTTTGCCAGATTGAGAGTTGTCACTACAGTTTTATCTTTATGGAGATTCAGAAAATGAGCTATTAAAAAAACACTCAGAATTCCATTGGTTAGTTCTGTTCTGACAAAATGTAAGCTAACTCATGAGTATTAGAATTCACATTAAACATTTAATACAAAGAAACCATAAAGATGTAGTAATAAATCACATATGGACTGCTCCAATGAATTTTTAGATTACACAGACTGTTGGAAATCTCTGCAAGAGACATCTGCATAGGTTCAAAAAGATTTTAACATTTAACTGATACCTTAAAAATTCAGAGAACATTGTAAAAGGTATCAGGGAAGGCTACGAACTTTACCAGCCGAAGATTGTGGACATCACATTTTCAGCTTACCATGACTCTGTCAACAGGTGAAAAGGAAGGTATTCACTGGGTACACTTTTTAATGTTTAAACTGCTAGAGATCATAGAAACAATGTTATCTGACAGAGTAGCTTCCTCTTATATCTGCTTTCTTTCAATTAACAATATTAATACTTCCTAGAAGGTTCTTCTGAGCTGTTAGACTTGCATTCTATAGAAACAGCTCTAAAGAAACCAAAGACATCTTCCAGAAAAAGAAATGAAAGCAAAATCCAATAAACTAACTGAAAACAAATTAATTATCCTACCTCCATTTCTAATTTATTCTCATTTTCAATCCTAGATGCCAAATGCAGGTGCGAGTATTTTGGAGATCACACAAAATACCAGTAGAAAACAGCTTGAATAACTAGACTACACTACACGTTGAAGTGTGGGAACTTCTACTAGACAAATTCTCTCCAAAAGGCAATTTCCTCCTTCTCAACATCTATACTACTTAATTCAACCGAGAAACCAACCAACCAAAACGGAACTAAACAAAAGGCCCATTATGTGCAGTAGTACATTATGGGCTCCAACCATCTGCTCAGGATTTCTTCCTCATGTCCTGGAATCCAGAACAGAACAGGCAATGAGGAAGCAAAAGGAAAAAGGTCCCTTCACTAAAGAACAGTTAATTGTTCAATTGTTCTGAGGAACCTGGAGTCTCTACATGGTGTACTTAAGTATAAAAACCAGGCACTCCCTACTTTTACCCTCTGATCTCCTAAAAAAGTCAGCGTAATTGTGAGGTATGAATACCTGTTGCAAATGGATGTGTGCACATTGGATGTAAGTAGAAAATCAATTCAGAAAAGAAACCCTTAGCACTGAATACTGAGTTTGTTAACGAACCAGTTTTTTTGAGAGATAATGAACAAAGCAGGAAAAGAAGTTTAAAAATTTAGCCCTAATATGCACTGTCATTTTAAGCAGATGGTCTCTAAGATGATTGTATTTTTAGCAGTTTCTAAATGAAATACAGTAGCTACATAAAACAAACAAAAACTTCTGTCAACAGTTAGGGCTGCCTGAATAATGGTGATAATTTTAGCTGCCTTCAGGGCAAGAAGGAGTAATTTCTAAGAGTTTAAGTTTTTCATTTGTTTTATGCAAGAGTTTTACAGGTGGAAAAAAGTGAGAATGAGAAAGATGATTTTTTTTTAAGAACAGCAAGTTTGCAGCCCTATCAACATTTATTTTAAAAATTTAAATGTGTTTATTTTTTTTGGAATTTAACCTTATTATGAAAAGTTAGAAAGGCTACTTAATAAAGTCTTCTGGCAGATTCCTGGAGAAGGAAGACTGGAGAAGGAATTCCTTAAAGACAAAGGCACAAAATCTATGTGGAACAATTTGCATAGATGTGGGGGAACATACAGGCTATGCCTCCAAGCACACATACTTAAATAACAAAAAATATGTATTAAAATAGAGAGCCAAACAAAAAGTAACAACTAGTAGGAGAGAGCTGGAATTAAGTGATCTTTCACTCTCTAGCAACAAAAAGTCGTAGGGTCAGTATTTGACAGAGACAAGATTTAAGGAAAGTAGATAGTTAATGAAAGTCCAATCTACCTTGATGTCTATAAAACATCCGCTATTGTACCACATGCAAACTGACAAAACTCGCATTCAGTAAAAATATAAAGTAGAATTAAGCAGAATTTGAAATCATAGTGAACATCCTAAACAGACACCACCTAAGCCTGTGTCCCTTATTAAAACATCACCATGCTTACAAAAACTGTGTGAGGCAATCCACACAGATGGTGAAAACAAGCTGAAAGGCTGGAGTAAATCTGAGGAGCTGCGTGGCATTTTGAGAATGCTAACAAAGTATCTGCACGGTTGATCCAAAAAGGAAGAGTAAGGCAGTAGCTGTACATGCAGGATCTTTGGCTAATCTGCCACTCGTCTATGATTTCCTCAGAATGAGAACACTAATCCATTTAGGTCAGCCGAAGGCTTCTGGTGGTAATGTGAGTTTTCCCACAAGAGAATCCCAGCTGCGCAAGAACTTCACAGTTTGTCTGGAAAGCAGCATTTGCCATGAACTCCAAATATTTTGACAAGTTGTAAAAACGCATTTTTTCTAGGAAGCATCCTCATCTGAGGAGACTGACTGGAACACACCAAGGTGTCTCAGCCTTCTTTCTTTGATGGAAACTGCACTCTAGGATTGTAGGACAGATCTAATTTTGAATTCTGCAGAAGGTTTTAGCTTGAAGTGGTGACTAAGGCAGATGTTCTATGGATTGCACCAAACTACTGCTCCAGGAGTGGAAGAGGATCCAAAGGGGAACACTAAGCTCTATGTAAACTGGCAATACATATGCCCAGAGTTGTCACAAAAGACTACATCGCATCATGAACAATTGAAGAGAATCAAGAAGGAGTTCTACATGAGACACAACAACTCTGACATAGAAGCAGTAGCAGCTAGAAATCCAGGGTGACTTGGGTACTGCAAGTAATGCACTGAAAACAGGTCCTGCTCCTGCTATCCTATCACATACACGTGCCAGGAAGAGATGCAAACTTAAAAGGGATTGTTTGTAATACAGCTGGGTGCATTGGCTCTGGGGGTTCACTTAGAGGTGCTGCTGAACACAGAGGATGTACTGCATCTAAATATTTGCTTTAATTATGACAGAATTTTCTTCTTCAGCTACTGAAAATGCTGATAGTACACAGAAAAGCAAAACCAAAACCCCTGTTACATATATATCTGCACTGATTTTAAAAAGGCTACAAAATGAGTTTTAAAACACAGGTCTCCAGCTGGTAACTAAGGATACTGATTGCTCCTACAAAGCATTGGAAGAGCAACTGTGATGGCTCTGTCTACTCTCCAGCCATTGGTCACAGTGAATCTCACGAGAGCTTGGGTTCCTATTTCTGATTTACATTATTAGAGCAGAGCATTCACATCTGATCAGCCAGCTGGCACAGGCAAGCACTGACACCCAGAGCTATTCCTGTCTCCGCAGCATTCCCCAAAGGCAGCGCTGTGAAGACGCCCGCTATAAAGAACCATATGCTTGACAAAGACTGAACTACCACCAAGCATTTATCAAAGAAAGAGAATGCACAATTTTTTATTACAAGACTGTTTAAACCAAACTCATCTGTGTGTTCCTGGCTGTCTTAATATGCATGTGAAAGAGTCTCAAATTGGTGAAGGAAAGGCTTTCATATATGAAGTGGTGCTCAAAGGGAAAGGCAATTCAATCTGAGCTAGGGATATTTCCTCAGTTTTTACCTCATATAGGTTGTGGCACTGCTAATGCCAGTCCAAAAGACTTTCTGCTGAATTTATGCCAACAAACATAGACCCTTCAGTTTGCTTCCTCCCTCAATTCAATAAATAAAGTCTGAAAATCTCTCTTCCCTCATTTCAGAAAGGAGAGCTGTGAAAATGGTTTTCTGGTAGCACTAAAAGAAAACAAACTACATGTAGCTCAGGATCAAACACAAGGAGAACTAATCAAAAGCCAAGAGAAGATCAAAGAACTAGCTCCTGTGTTTGAAGGGAGAAATTAACTTCTATTAAAATATTTGGAAGACAATATACCAATACTGTAAGAATTTCTCTCTAAGGACTTTTCTTGGTACATTTCAAAAAAACAAAGATAAGCTGTTACACCCAACTAGAAAAAGAAATCAAGAACACATAAACACGATCCACAGAAAATAAATGTGATATAAAGAGGAAGCAGCCATCTAACAGTCCATTCCCTTATTTTCTTTCTGTGGTTCTCTGACAGTCGGTCAAACACAAGAGAACGCAGACTTACTACACTTAATTCATTGTGAGTTAAATTTCAAGTGCTTCCTTTAAGTACTTTCTCTTTTTTCAAACATACTTCTCCATATATATGCACACACATACACACAGATTGCCAGCCCGCTCTGCACGATCTCCTAGAGTTTAAGAGGAGGGAGAACTACTATAATTGCTTTAAAAATGGAACATACGAATACTGGGTAACTTCAGCACTCAGTTTTAGGAAACAAAATACGTATGTCAATCTCTCTTCCTCTCACCTTGGAAAACCCTCAAAACCCTCCAGCATACTTACTTCCCCAAACTTGGTCAAAGGAGTGTACTATAACAAAAGATTGGTCATCATGCTCAGAACCACGGTGACACAAACAACATACAACCAACCACAAGATGTAGTAATAGCATGTTTGGGCCTAATGCAAACCCCTTAAGACAGAAATGAAACCTCATCAGCAGACAGCTCCCTGTGCTTCTCTTTTTGTCCTTTCAAATTAGGAAAGCCAAATCTTACTGGAAAAGGAACAAAATAATCTGACATAGTTTAGTCTAAATTTAGAAGCACCAGAAGGACAACAGAGAAAAGGCACTGAAGATATATCTTCTATGAATAAAAATGTGAAGTTCTTATGAAACAAAGAAATATGTTATTGTTTATTCCAACCTGAAAACTGTAGCCTGTGTGGGGTGTTCCCTAAAGCTGATCACAGGTAATCCACCATAACACAGACTAAATGCGAACATCTCACCAAACCTGTGATTCTGGAATCTTGCAAACTGTCACCATTTTTTTCTTCCTCTAAAAGAGTTCTCTACCCTTTCTGAAAAGCTGCACTTGTTAGAGCTTTTTGAATTTGACTGTATGTCAAACAGCTGTCAAAGTATCTGGCACTCCTGCCAAAAGCTTGGATGTTGTTCTTGGGTTATGACATTTTCCTTGGTTTATGCTTTCATGCGGCCTAAACTAAAACTGCCATGCAGTAGTGCTTACAGAGATTCAGCACAATGTGGTTTTTACAATATATTTGTGTCTGCTAATAAGGTGCAGAGAAAGATGTGATGTAACAGATGCACAGGATTCCTGTCCAGCTCTGACAAGCAGCAATGGAGATGCTCAGCATGTCCCAGGTCCTTAACACAGCCATAAACCTAGGGTCTCAGGGTTAATCCAGTACTTAAAAAAATTACATCTTGAATACAGCAAAGGGCTAAAACTCACTTATATAATGCCAAATACACCCTCTTGCAGTTCTGCCTTTGTATCCTTTACATTTTCTCTGATAAGGCATCACTCTTCTGTTATCCAGATTTTAGAATAAAAAAAACTCTAACAGGTGAGCATGTGAAGAGGTAAGATGGGAACCACCTCAATGTAACAAAAATGACCTGGAGCTGAACCCTCTTTAGATTTTGCGAACATTTCATTTAAGAGGAAAGGATTTTAAAGATGATTCAGTTGAGTAAAGATTATCTAAAGACACCGGACCACGTATTACTATTTACAGCTCCGGGTTACTGCCTTCACTACAACATGATTATATTCAGAGGTATAAGTATTACCTACTCAAGGTTACCATCATTTCATTTACAAATGTCTTTTTAATAAAGATGTTTTTATGAACATTTATGAAATATTTTTTCACTCTATATTGGTGCTGATGTCTGTATCTATTCTCTCACACCTTGTGAGGGAGCTTGCATTTCATATTCTTATGAAAAAAGTTGCCTGTACTGTGAGGTAACCATACCCTCAGTACCTGGTACAATGTTATCTCTCCTCTAGTCTGTGTTTGGAACAGGGACTTCACTGCTTTAAACTACCCTTTACTTTCCCATTTGTATTACTTGGTTTGTTTACTTTGTTTGTTTTAGTTAGAAAGTGGTATTCGTCTTTTGGGGCTGTTGAGCTGAAAGTCTTGAAAAACTTGTTTTATCTGTTCCTCTGCAGGTATTTGCATATACAGGCACTGCCTCTGCAAAAGCAAGTAAGAAGCAAATTAGCTAGGCTATCAAGATGTCTTTAAGCTGTCTAATTTATCTCCTTTTCCCTGTGATGCATAACATTTTTCTGACCTCCAACTACCAAAGGGCCTTACAGCAGCTTAATACATTGCAGCTGTGAAAACATGCCAAGTTAACCCTTCCCTGGGAGACCAGCTTACACTTGGCCTCCCTCCATCTACAGGAGTTCGCACGTCACAGGGCAGATTTCAGGAGATTGTGAAATGTAATTCACTGGCAGCACTGCTGTTACAGATGCACACATGCTTTCCTCACAGATCAGGAAGGTGGAAACGTAGGCAGGAGATTAGAACAGTACACAGACCTAGGGGATTCCAGCCTTGACACTGTCATTGACTTACACTGTCAGACAGAATTATTTACTTTAATGCCTTTCTCTGAAGTTTGAGAGGTTTTCCACCTCCACAGACCCATAAATCAAAGCTGTCTCCTTTTCTAGAACTACTGTTCCCACTCAGAGGCTCCTAAACCACTCTGTATTTCAACAGGCAAAAAAAAGGCTTTTGAGTCTCTGCTTCTATATGGCCATATAGAAATGTATCCTTTCTAAAGAATAAATGTTACTCCACAAACCCCTGATTTCCCTAGGAAAATGGGAGAAGCATTTTAGAGAGGAAGATATTTATTTCCCTACACGTATGAAAACACCTAAACATTGCAGCTATAGGAAAAGAAAGTGAAAAAAGTAGCAGGAGTACTCAAACATTAGCCTAACAGCACCAATGTTAATGACTTAAACCACACTCATCTGCGGGAGGGGAAGCTGGCACACACAATATTCCCTGAAAGGCTCAAAGCATCCACATTGCTTTTTTGAAATAACCAGAACCATGAAAAGTTCCCAAAAGGTTTTGAAGCATTCTACCTATCTCCAGTCAAAGCTTTTCAATGTTGTGCTGTTAAGAAGAATGAGTTTCAAAACAAGGGACGTGACAACACATGGTTTGTCTCTCCCTGCTGCTCTCTTTGCCTGATAATGCTTCTGGCTCCAGATCTCAAGCTCGATGGCAGTGACAGGAAAACTGCTTCTACCCTTTTCCAGCACAGATGATAAAGCCAAGCTTTTTGAAGTTTAGGCAAATCAAGAAACAACAAAACTGGATGTTTCTCTCATGTTCTCAAATGTAAAGCTTGGACCTACCACTGCCTGGGTGACCTGGAGACTGTCACAGGAAAGCAGTGACCACCAACACTAGAAACCAGGTGTTTTCTATGTGTGCAAACAGCAGAAAATAGGAAATTCCAATAGAGCGTACAGTTTAGCACAAGCTGGAGAAATACTTTTTATAGTTGGGGTAGGGCACCAGGAAAAGGTGTTATTATAAACTACCAGAAAGTCTTAATCCTAAATATCTCATGTTATCTCAGTCCTTAAATGATTACTCCACTGAGTGCACTATTGCCCTGTTTTCTTGCTGCACAGCAGAAATCCATACCATTCTCATCCCCGTACATACACACCAGGCATCATTCTTATCTATGCAACATTCTCCAGCACTTCCTGTCTCCCTGAGTACAGCAAACTCTTCATAACAGGCATTCATTTGAAGCTTAATAATGAATATGAAACAGTAAACCTTAACAGTGACTCAAGATATTCATAAAAACATTATAAATTGTTAAGTCCAGAATTTATCCTGAAACACCAACTCTGGAAAGCCAAGGAAAAAAGCTAACATAAATTGCTAATACTGAATTTTAAAAAAGAGAAGCAACAAACAGTATTCATTTTCTTTTCTTACAACTAGACTCCTATTCAGTCTTTTGGAAAAACTGAGGAATTAATTCTGTTCACTAAAGTAGCAAGCTGTACAATACTATAAACGCACTTGAAATTGCATTTCTTGTCAAAGGGAAATACAGACTAATAGTCTTCGTATGCTGCTTTTATTTCAGTTTTCATTAAGCATGGAAAAACTGATCTCCTGCACGCTAGCTTGATGTACTTCATGTACAAACACCAAAACAATGCAATAATGCAGGACATACTTGACATTCATGAGACAGAAAGTTCACGGAGTAAGTAACAGGAGAGTTAAATTGTAAAAAAATTGCTCAAATAAAGGCTGTTGGATGGAAGAGAAAATATCCAACAGCAATGAGTAGGGATACTCAAATACTATCACCACTTCCCATCACGTGCATTTCATCTTCTTCAAAGCTTTGTAGAAATTCTAGGGAACTCTCCTAATGCAGCACACAGACACCACCATCTTCATACCAGGCATTGGTACAGGGAGACAGTGCTTACATGACTCTCTGATAGAGGGAAAAAAAAAAAAATTGGCAAAAGCTAAAGGGGCTGCTATTAAATCCTCAGTCCTAGTTTTCAACTCTCGGAACCCAGAGACTGATACACTGTTAGCTGACTGCAAAAGGTTTTCAGG
This sequence comes from Irena cyanogastra, assembly GCA_013397155.1. Taxonomy (NCBI): domain Eukaryota; kingdom Metazoa; phylum Chordata; class Aves; order Passeriformes; family Irenidae; genus Irena; species Irena cyanogastra. Next base: position 159,989 of record VWZV01001825.1, on the reverse strand, counting down.
TATATAAAAAATGCAGGGAATGTGAACAGCACTTCAGGGGAGTGCAGGGCAAGAAGAGAACTTCTGGGATACCAAAGCCAGCCTCTGACTGCGACCCTCCTGCTGTTTGGCATGGATGCTGCAGTATCCATTGCTTTAGCTAAAGATGGCTTCTTGCAGCCATCAATTGGCTTGAATTTATATCAATCTCGGATTCTGTTGACATAAACTAACAACAGTTTCAGTTTATAAATAATAACAATAATAAAAGAAGATCTGTCACACATTCTTTCAGAAGTGCTTTTTTTTAATTGGTATTGCTGTTTCTAACTGGGTATTTCGATTTCGTCCTATTCTACTCAAAGCATCAACAAACATAATACATGTGCCACTTTTCTGAATACTAAGAAAACAAGGCTGTACTTCAGCACTTAAAGGGGGAAGTAAATGGAGAAAGGATGATTTCTAGTTGACTATTTAGCATGGTAGTGTCTCTGACCTTTGGGCCACAGTATAACCCAGAGAGTCTTCACAATGACTCAAAAGCCAGCAGAAGAATGATGAGTTTGTCAGTGGTTAAAGTACTACCAAGTGCTCGTCAACACCAAAGAAATCCACAACCCTGAACTGATGTATCAGAAACAAAAGCAGACCAAGAACAGTGAATCCCACCTGAAACCAAGAAGCATCTTACTAAAATTAATGCGAAAGCTGAATCAGAAAAATTTTACATGGACGATATTCAGAGTTCAGCGCAGAAGTAGGCTGTATCTTTTAAATGAACCTAAAATAAACATCTCACATGTACAGTTGAATGTTTTACATGAGTAAAATCCAGCCCACAGAAAAACATCCCTTGAATGGGGAAAACTAGCTCCTCCCTTAATTACCATCCTGTCAGGATACAGAGAGGACATAACTCTTCTATTCTTGAGTAAAAGAATGAGGCTGCAGAATGTGCTGTACAGCATTTCTGCAGAAACATTTCCAGCTGAACTGTGAAACACTGCATGCATCTAACAAATCCACTGGAGACAATAATCATGGTACTGACTCAGGGCAATTGCCCCTATTAACGAATGACAGATAAACTGCCAAGGATCTGTCATTTAGAGATCAGAATCAATATCTTAAAGAGGCCTTTGAAACTTGAATATATTAAAGGAAAATATATGCTCCAATCTATCAAAAATCTTTCCTCAGCCAGTGGAAGTACAGCTATTGACAGAAAAAGAACGAGTTACTATTATTTTACTTTTTACTTGTATGGTACTTATTTCCATGCAACATGTTCAGGGTGGATTTTTCATCTGATATACTAAATTCCAGTGCCCATTACTTTCGCTAATCCAAGAATTTAGTTGGTGAGCAACACCCTGCAATATATTTTGCCAGCAGTAAGAAGTACAGACTGTGAATCACACCTTTCCCTTTTCACCTCAGAGCTGATTTCTTTCAGACTGCTAATCTTTCCCTCCGTGTTTCCTTATTGGAACTGAAAGGACAACAACACTCTCTCAAACTTTGAAAATATTCTCTCTGTGCTCGACTGATAGCATCAACTGCAGCCATAAAATCCTCCAAAGCAGAAAAAAATTACATTTTTTACACATCCTTAATTTTACACTTTTGCTCATGTTAGGAAAAATGTGTATGATTTTGAAATTCATATTCCAAATTCTTGTTGCAAATTCCAAAGTCAATTTCAAACATGACAAAGTTCTCAGATTTTTTGCTGTGTAGTTTGCACAAGAGAGGCTGGAAGTGGGAAAGACTGAGATTATTTAGGTTTGTGTCAATACTTGCTGTTCATAAGTTTTGTTCTAATGGCAAATACAAATTCACATAGGAGCTAGTGGTCTTGATATAACTTGATAAAATGAAACTGATATCCAATTTCATCAAAACTCACTGTGGAAAAGCCATGGAACTGTTCTGCAACAGAGGATATTATATCTGGTATTATTTATTTATTAGGGGAGAAATCACTACATAGGCTATTGAAATTATTTTTCTCTTTCATAAAAATATGTTCCTCTTCTATGTTTTTTCATTTCAGCATAAAGAAAGATGATCATACAGTAAAGCCCTGTAGGCAACACTGCACATGAAGTTCAGAGCACACCAGACTTCAGTTTGAGATTGTACTTTGTAATCACTACTTTAATTTATACTGGAGTCTCTGTCCCTTTGAAGTCAATGGAAGGCATATTATGCTCAGAGGTGGCTTAGAAAAACTTTTATATATGAATTTATATGCACAAATCAAATTACTGTATTAGATTTTCCCAGAAACTGATACTAATGTACATTAAGAATATTCTGCAGCCTTCCTTTCACACTTGTGAAAGCCTGAGACATAGAGCTATTATGGCTATTTTTGGAACATATAAAATTACATGTTTGTTGGCAAACATTTCAAGGCTTTCAGTCTTTTAGATGGGGGTCAAGTAATTCTGCATTCTTTGGTTTTCAGGACTGTACCATGACTACACCCTGCAGTACTCTAAGAGGCATTTAGTGGATGTATCTGAGCATGAAATCACTTCATTCTTTCCTTCCTTAAGCCATGCTAAAGACTAATGTCAGCTAGCTGACAAATACAGAAATTAAAGTTAGATATACACAGAAAATAAAGTTTCTATCTTAATTTGCTACACAATGAGATCCAAAGCAATTTAACTTTTGTGGAGTGTACAAGACACTCTGATGCTGTAACTGCTTTAGTTTGAATTACAGATATGTAACTGTCAAACTGGCAAGCACATGCTTTACTTGCATATATTTTAAATAGAAATAAAATCTGTTAATTAGCTAGTTGTGTCCACTGCAAATTCAGAATAGGAAAACTAAGAAAAAATTCCAGCAAAACAATAATTAGAGAGAGATTCGGAGTATGCTCCCCATTGGCTTTGCAATATATTAATTTCTCAAGTTTTTGTATAACTGATTATATCTTTTTTTAAATTTTTATGAGTAAATAGCAAAACTAATTAGCTGCACACTATTAAGTTAATGCACATTTATCTACAACAATTCGATTCTGACTGTGAAATAATCTTTCTAGCCCATAATTACACTCCGGCTTAATTAGCATAATTTCCACAGCACATTCTTTAATAAAGAAGCTGACATAAGGGTTGCTCTTAAACACCAAGGATATTCTAGACAAGTAGAAAAAGGGAGACAGGCAGAGCTGCATTAAACACCTATTATGTTAGCAAGATAGTACACAAAGAGCAAGAGTATGAATTCAATACTATCTGTACCATCACAAGCATCTCAAGATGCTTTCACTAAAGATAAGCAAAATACTTGGAGGATTTGAGATGTCTCTTGTCCACTTCACTAGAAGTGGTTCCACATCCTTCACAGCTCCTTCCTCTCCCGTCACTGCATCTCATGCCCCTCACCAAGGGCAGCCTGCAGATTATTAATTCTCCCACTCTGTGTATTAGTTTCCTTCAGAAAGAAAACACATACGGTCTTGCATTTCTTACACTAATTTAAGCACAGGCAGTCAATCTCCACTGAAGAGAATCACTGTAGATGAAACACAAATCAGTCTCCAGGCTCATTTAGTCTTTGGTCTGCTAGTGAGGATTTAGCAACCGGGACCTATTTCCCTGGTACTACCACACCAAACTAGTTTTCTATGGTTAATGTGCATAACACACATGGGAACAATGGCACCTGAGTACTGCTGTGCTTGATATTAACACTTGAGTTTGGAGGAGAGGCTCTGCCTTCCTCAACAACTCTCTGATTCAACTTGTTCTTCTCCTGCCAAAGCCCACCATGTGGGTGTCAGAGTGCATCAGATTTATGTATCTGGGCTACAAAATGTCATCTCAACCATCACACAGTCATGAAGTCTCTCCTGACAGTAAAGAACTAAAATTTAAAAAAAGCCCAAACAAAGAAACTTTCTTGTTTCTAAATAATGGTCATCTGAAATGAATTTTTATCTGAAGTGTTCTTGCGTTCTGTGAAAAATCTTGACTAAATATATGCTGTTGGTGAGGATGTCCTTGTACTCCTCCATAGCTATGAATGGTGAATTTCACCTGCAAAGGATTACCATTTATGATGTGAGATGATAAAAGACAGTAAGATTATCAAAATCAGCAAGGTGAGTTAAAGCCAAAGTTCTATTTTCAAGTAACCTCATAAAGCATTTTAATTTAATCGGGTTTCCAAAAGGCCTAAGACTCTCCTGAAAAAATGTAGACTTCAGCTTTTAAATTGCACAGGCACTTTTAATAACTTCACTTGCTCTAATTAACTTTTTATTTTGAGGTTAGTACTGTTAGGCAAGACCAGGACCAAAATGATCTCTGCATACTAATCAGTCATGGACTGCTGCTACTGCAACATAACATAGGAGGAGATGTCCTAGAAATACAACAAAAATTCAGAGCAACTGATAAAACAGGTCTTGGAGAAAAACAAATCAGCAGTACCTATTTCAACTGCTTTCTTCGGAATACGTACAAATAGGCAAGTTCTGCCTGATTAGAATTTAAGATAAGGAAATACATCCTAAATTAGGTCCTAAAAGTATTTTTAATCAGACATATAAATGATGCATCAACTACTGTCTCGACACTATATAAACACAGCCTGTTCAACAAGTAGGTTTCAAAAGCACAAGGAAAACTGAAGCTGCCCCACTGCCCCATCTCAGAAGTGATGCAATCCAGTACTGAGGGTGCCCCTGCTTCGGCAGAAGCAGGAAGGGAGGGAGTGAGAGAGACCATGGCTAACTCGTTCCGCACCTGCAAAATCTGCCTGACCTTCAGGCCCAGGGCTGCTTAGGAGGATGCCCCTGGACAGGTAGCTTGGGTCTAACTCAGCACTAGCCAGGTTTGCTTACAGCTGTAGCTGTGCAGCTCCTATCAGTCTGCAATGCAAAGCCGAGAACAGCTGAGACTTCTGTTCTGTTCCCTTTGAACTGGAGTTCCACACAGCAGAAATTAAAAGCTGGCTTGTCAGAAGACAAGTATTTTGTCAGAAGACAATTGCCTTTTGAAGGTAAACTTCTCTTGTTATAAATAAGATTAGAATACGTGAACAATAAAAATAGTCATATTTTTCAACAGACTAAATGACCTTTGCTAAGAAAATTTTACTTTATCCAGCTGCTTAAAATCAGGTTATCTTTAAAGATCACATGTAGGCAAGTTTATTAAAAGATGCTAACTATTTTGGCTGCCAAACTACAAGGGCCTGGCTGTGAGCCTTTGTTTGTCAACTGCACATCCAAAATGAATGCACCTAAAATTACTAGGCAGTTTTGAAAACCTTGATCTGCTAGGTTTGTCTTGTTCTCTCTCTTTGACAGTTATTTACCTCTGCCAAATTTTCCTTGCAGAACATCAGAGCACTGAGAAAAGAAGAAAGCAAATCAGCTTCGCCTTCAGTCCCGCAGCTTTGAGTTAGGAGATAAAGAGTTATGGCTTGAAGACATGAGATAAAAGCTAAGCAACATACTCACAAGCCACAAACTCCATGAACTAAACTAAGAAAAAAACCCTGCAGGTCAGGCAGAGATCATGCAGAGTAAGCACAGCAAGAGACAAGGAAATGGGAGGCATAAATATATTGTTATTTTTTCCATGTCATTTCGTATCTCTATACATCTGGTTTGCTACCTATTAAAAATAGCCCTTCTGAAAGATTTTTGAGACCTTGCCATAAAAATCACTGACTCCAGGGCAAAATGTTATTATCAATGCTGCCACAGAAGTGCAGAGTAGTCACTGAGACTGACATGGTTTTAAAGAGGGTGAAGATTTAAGACAAAAATACCCCATCAAGAGGCAGATTATTGACTACCATTTGTTAAGCAAGCACTGTGCAAAAAGAAAATGAGAGACGCTTAGTAAAAGGCAATTTGTTTCACATACCTAAAGAGGTTCTGTTTCTCATTTACGTTGTCAAGTGTTTTGCCCTAAAATTCAAACTTCCTTGGAACAGAATCTTCACATCCCGTTCTGAGAACTGGTGCTGACTTGAGAATACTGGCACAACATGCATCTAAAGAGAGGCTTAAGAAAAAATTCCTCACCTTATTAAAAATAATCCCAGTGTATGCAGCTGCAAAATGGTAAATTACAAATACTCACCAAGGACGACAGCTCTTAATAAAATGACACCTTAGGTTAGCATTTTACCTGATCTGTTACCACACTGTTGACAGATACATGAATGATTCTCACAGCTGAACAACTGAAACGGGGTGTTTTCATGACCGTTTTAGCAAGTTAGACTTGTTCTTAATTTTTCCTGTGATAATGGAATTACTCAGCAATACCCAGGCTGAAAACCTGAATTTTGCTTTACATACACTCAAGAGCAATTTAATGACAGATCTTGAACAGACCTGGGATGTACACACAGTATAGCTGAGTATTTATGTGATACCAATAACCAGACTCACCAATACCTATCAGCCTTTACTGCCATCTGTTCAGCAGTCTCAGCTGTTTACCAACTGGGAAACATCTAAATAATACTCCCACCATCTTCCTTAAAAACACTTCCATCATCCACTACAACCAGATAAGAAGCTTACATTTCTAGAGAATGCTGCTGGCCTTGGAACAGATTTCCTTCTGCATCAATAAGGGATAACATTTTGAAGAGTCAAAATTTTACTTATCAACATGATTTCTCAGCACTACATTTTCTTCTCAGACATTTTGATTTTTATACTGTAGCCACATACTTAGACGGCATCTTTTATTTCATTCTAAGTTATAGCAAAATTAAAGTATCAAATAGTTTCTTTGTTAACTGAAATTCACTTCTGTGCATTTTATTAATTGCAATTTATGTGTTAATAGTTTGACATTGGACTTTATCCAATGTTCTTTTTGTAATAAATGGTATCTACAACCATACAAAGCACAGCATCAGACTCTCAGGGGGCTGCTTCATGAGTAAAGTCAAACACGAATGAGAGAGAACCAGAAACATGACAAGCAGTTTTCCATTATCCTGGAGAAGACTTTGGAGGGCTGGAGATCAAATAAGCTGTGTGACTATTTAATGAGTAATTAACTGATCCTGGAAGGAGGACAAAAGTTTTGTACAAGAGCCATATCAATCAAGAGGTAACACTCACCCAGGAAATAGGCAAATGAACTAATCAAGCCATTTACAACCTTTCATTCGCAGTTGTGCTGAGTAATTGTTAAGAACACATTTATTACCACATTAAACCTTCTATGTCTTTCCAAGACTATCTTTGGTGCACGGTAAAACTCACGAGCCAAATGTTTCTCTAACTTTAAGAGTTTATTGACATACTGCAGACCTACTTTCTTCCTGATTCTACACATTTCAAAGTAAGGACTTGTAAGGAAAAACTGCTCTAAAATGTCCATTGGGAGGTGAAGTCATGAGCCTTGCTTGCATAAAACATAGCTGCTGGCTGTTTCTTTGGTAAGCACACAATCGCCCACAATCTCCAGGTGCAACTGGATTAACTGGCAGGCAGTTTCTTACACGTCAAAGTGTTAAATCAAAGAACTCTACCACACTTCATTGTGATGATTCGGCATAATCTAAAAACTCCAAAGCCCTGTTTAAACTCATGAGAAGGCAACAGTAAGATAAATAACCCTTCATGACAACCACACATCATATGAGCCCCAGAGAAGAGGACTGCTCAGCCAGGAACCTGTCCCAGCTGCTCAGCATTCCTTTGGAAGGAAACCTGTATCTGTCCACCTGGATTGTGACTAGATCAGGGTGTCCAGGTCTTGGAGAAGCACTGACTGAAGTAGCTGCTGAAACGACCAGAACTGTTTCAGCAAATACCACTTTGTAGAGGTAACAGCTCAAGGATTTTAAAAAAGCAATGCATTTTTAGTGTTTGCAATGAAATCCCAGAAGTTAAAAATCTCTGATAATTCAAACACTTCCTAGAGCTGTGATGGAGTTAAAAAGCAATAATTATAAGTATTTTCATGTGATCCATTTTGAATAAGAATGCATAATGATGTCCTAAGGCTCACTATTGCCGAAATTCAGATGGGGCCTCAGAAATGAGTAAGATCATCCAGCACACATCTCAGTGACAAGGACCGTGATACAGTTAAAGAAACCTTATGGCTCTCTGTGAGATTCATTTGACAGTGTTGGAAGTTAAGGAGTAGCCAAAGGTATATACAGAAAAACTAAATAATGACATGTTTTCTGTAAAGGCTTGGTTTATGGTATATTCAGAGTAAACTGGCCTTCAAGTATCTGCTGACACCTCGATTTCCATTTCAAAGGTGTGCATAGACATGGTAAGCAGACAAAAGAACTCCCAGCTATTCTCTCTTCCCTAAGAAAAAGCAAAACCCTTATATAACTATCTGCTCTAAGAATGTTGTCCTACCACTGGTAGATAAAAGGACATGGAAAAGATAACAATCCATCAGTGCAGAGCAGGGAGTTACCAGATTTAAACTCAGCAAGATCCAGTGAGAGAAGCAGCAATTAGATGTTTCCACATCTAAGCTGTCGAGGGACAGCTTTCTGAGCCACACGGGCAGAGGATGCCAAGGCTGTACCAGCAGCTCCTAAGACACAAGAAAGTGGTGCCACAAAACACCCACAAGGAGCACTGAATTGTGCAGTCAGGTCTCAAAAAGTGTGCTGCTCAAAGCTTTGTTCAGTTAATCACTAGGATTTCTGCATTTCCCTATGACCTTCTACTCTAGCGTTTAGTCTTTGTTAAACAGAATATTAACTTTCCATATAGAAGAACTGCTACTATTTCAGTAAAAGATGTGAAACTAACAGGGATGAGTTTTTTTCCTTTTTTAGTGATTGATTCTAGGTACAGATACAGAAATCTTCAAAAGTTACAGACATTTTTCCCTTTCCAAAATTTCTTCATGCACATTGAAAATGACAATTAATAGTGCTAAATCTTGTACTAGAAGATAATGAGGTTCAGCTGTCTAGTCAGACATAGAAATAGGAGAAAAATACAGGATCACCAGCTTTAGCATCAATTAGCTTCAAAAAAGTACAAATATGTACACTGGAGGTTAAGCAAAAGAAGTACAAAATCAGAAAACATCTTCTGCATTATTCAGCTGGACCTTGAAAATAATGAGTTCTTCTAGCATATATTTAATATGACTTTTCTACTTTAGAGGAAAATAATATTAAAACATTTCATTTAGTTTATATATGATAGCGATGTTCAAATACTTTGCATATTTTTAAGCTAACTCAAGAAAAGAGAATTCTCTGAAGTGGCTAAAAAACTGGCAGTTAATGCATACAACAATCTTTACATTTTCAAACATGGCCATTTAAAAAATATCTTTGCAACAGGATGGAGGTCAAGCTGACACTGCCACTGCACTGAAGAGCCATGTCCATACAAAGCCTTCTAACATGGGCTGTTGACACTTGAGAACAAGTGAGCTGTGTCCTGCTTCACAAAAGTGAGTTAAGAACAGCCAATTTTTAGAAGGATAGCACAGCCTTGTATTTGCACTATCTACTAGACAGTATTCTGAATTTGGAATATATCAACTGCCTGTTGTTGATACAACATGTGCTTATGTGAGTTTTCTTTTATCATGGGTAAAACAAGATGGACAGTGTATGCAATTTACATCTCTATATGCAAACTTCGCTTTCAGATTGTACATACATTCCTGTAACCCTTAATTCAAATCAGGTTTAAGAAACTTGCACAAGCAGCTGTTTAGCTCTAAAATGTTTCTTAGCCCTGGCTATATACGAAGCAAAAACCTGCAAACACTTGCAGTTCTTCAAAATAAAATGAAGAATCTGACTGAAACTTTTGCTTTCCTTCTCACTGTAATAGAAAAAAATACAGAAAACTGATACAATTAATACTTTAGTTCTTTAGCAAAAAAAAAAAACAACTTCTAAGGCTTTTAAGAACATTGTCATTAAGCATAGTACAGAATATATCAACATACTTATTTGAATCTGTGAGATAGAATCAATTAGCCACAGTGAGGCAACTACTGAACTTGGCAGATTTAAGCTTCTGACAGGTTACCAGGTATTTTTCTTCATTTTCTTCAGTTCAGCTGTTTGGCCATACAGCTCTATGACCACCCAGTGTCACAGAAAATCTGGGATGAGTGTACTATATTACATTGAAGCCCCCAGTGGGGTAGCTGCTGGCATTCTAGCTTAATAGGGAAACATGGGTATTTTAACTGCCAGAGCGACTCAACTCTGAGCACATGCCATTCGTGCACAATGACATTCTGTCAGCAAACTGCACCACTGAGCAATCCCAACGTTATTAGATTCTTAAATCCTAATTTGTTTCAGGTTGACATGACATAGTATGTTTCAGCTCCTGCTGTTAGTGATATTGTTGCAATGAAGAAAAAAAAAACCCATCTGTATCTTCCCACACAGTCAATGACTGTGAGAATCTGTGAGCTAATGGATTTTTTTGCTGCTCTGGAGTGTGAAGACATTAAAATATATCTCTACCACAAACAGCATGAATGAGTATTTAGATTTTCTAATAGGTTTGTTGGATTTTTGTGGGGTTTTTTTTTGTTTTGCTGTTTGGGAGGGCATGCGGTAGTGTACAAATGTACATTTTTTTTTCCAAAAAATTATTTTTCTAAAATCTTCAGTGTTCTCCACAGTTTTAATTTTTGAACAGTGCTTTGGATAATGTAGCTGAGTCACTGTATTTGTTAATAAATTCTATGTTTTAAATTAGACTGGCACTGTTGGGACAGCATAGAAAATGGCAGTTGGTCGTGGAGACCCACAGACGTGACCTAAAAGTCTATTTGGGACACATTTCTCAACATCATTTATGACTCAAAAGCAAAAGATGACAGAGGTAGGGCTAGCACTTCCACAGAAGAAAGGACAGCATGTGGTAAATCTGGATAATTATATTCAATAAAAAAGGTCTAACTTTGAGTTTGAGGAAAGATACTTGAGTAAAAAAAAAAAGTGTATTTCACTGGTGGGGTAGATTTTAAGAAGACTGTGAAGAATTGCATGTGGACTAAAACCTTTTACTCCACCAAAAATTAAGGTTTATAGCAGTTCTGACAAGAACTGTAACAGAAGAATGGGCTCTCTCTGATTCTCAATGCATTATGGGAAACCATTTTTCATTTGTATCTAAAAATAGTATGGAATGCATAAATTAATTCTCTGCTTATGCTACTTAAAAACGGTAGTATCAACTCACATTATGTTTTGAATGGTTAAATGGTTGTCATCTGGGTTTTTGACCTGAAGAACTTTGTTACTTCATCAAAACCAAGTTCTCTGACCACTTCTTCTTGGAATTTTCAGCAAGAAGTTCTGATGAAGATAAACAGATCTGCAACAGGCAGATGCAACCGGAAAATTTGGGAAGCAATTCAGGACTGACTATCTCAAACGGTAAGGAATTTGCAAAGCTAAACCAAAGTTGTCAAAAATGCCACTCTGAGTTACATGTTACAAAGTAGGAAAAGCCATTCTGGGTTGAGCTATTAGGTCATCTCAGGCACTTCTCAGCATCTTGTTACTGACCACTAAACAACCATTTTAATGGAATGATCCTGTTATCACCACAAGACCTTCTTCATGCCTTATACTGGCCTACAATGCATCACATGTCTATGTGAATCATGACTTTTCCATGTACATCACTTCATACTTACCCCAATTCAATTTTAACTGATTTCAGTGTGGCATCACAACTTCTTTCTTAAAAACTCCATGTTTTTTCTCTCGCACCACATTGTATTAGCATGTGAACTAATCAGTTCTGTTCCTTATTGCCTTTTCTATTAGTCTGATGCAAATGTGATACAGATCTGAGCTGCCTAGACCTACTTGGAAACCCATCCAGAACATAGGCGTCTTATGAGACATTTTGTGGGGGCTAAAAGAGAAACACTATAGCCTTCAGTTTAGCTCTTTTGTTTCTGAGTGTTCTTGCTGCTCTTGGATGAACATTACCCAGTCCTGGCAATCTGTTATTCCTAATTTAGTATTTGTTCCCCAATTTTGCCACTGATACATTTTGAGATCTCTCCTATGATAAGTGCTTTTTCTCTTCTCTCAGAAATGCTTTTCAGAAGGAGAGAAAGCCAAAGCTTTTCACTTGCTCTTTAGCGAGCAAGTGCTGGCAGAGGAAATCCAGGAAGAAATAAATGTTCCTCTAGTGTAACAAACACTGTGATTCACAGGCTGAACTAAACTATTGGCAAAGTCTGCACAAGCAATCTGACACCGAGGGCATTTCACTGAACTGTTTCATTACATTCTTCTTGCCCCGTGCAAGCTCTTGTCATTTCTATGCTTTGCCTACCTTGACTTCAGAATGTCTGACTTCAGAACAGAACATCATTCTACATGAAGACAAAGGGTAGTTTTCCAGGTTAAATTTGCCATCAATTGGGAATGGGCATATACACCTACACCCTTAAGAACTGTGAGAATCAAATCCGAGGCAGCGTGAGCTAAGGGTGGCAGTAGGTCAATAGGTAGCACTTAAAGATGCGTGTCAAAGCTACCTGACCAAATCTCTCATCATCTCTTACGTGGTAGAGGAAATCTGGAAATTTTCTTGGCAAACCACAGCATATGAGAGAAGAGGAAACCTGGAAGTCTTACAGACCAAGATTACCCTGTCAGTCTTCATCATGAGAAAAGGAGTAAAACAAGATTGGCAGATGCTGTGAGTAGGCTTGAATGGTAGGATGTAAAACCCCACACCAGACTCACTGAATCCAGCAGGTATAGCACATTGTGTTTTGGACAATCCCTGATTTAAGAACAGCAATTTCATTCATGGCACAATCCGTATCAGAGGAAAAAAAGATCAAAATTAATACAGTGCCTCCAAAATTAAATTTATGAACATTTTAAATGAAAAATTTAGAACAAAATTTAAGGTTAATTGTTAGATAGTGAAACTTTAAATTCTAAGCACTATGAATCAGAACTTCTTACTAAGCCAGAACTCCACACCAACCTTCTTATTTCTTGTGCTTCTTCATATAAAATTTGTAATAACTACAGGGAGGAGGAAAAGATAGGCAAGTTGAGTTGAGACACTCCCAGCTTTCCACATTCTTCTGTCCCCTCAAGGAATTATGTAGACATAAACCAAATTCAGCATGTAATTCTTGGCAAATTTTCGTGTATTAATAAGAAGCAGATTCTTTCCTGACAGCAGGTATAATTTGAATTAATCACACGATGGGAAAAAAAAAACCCAAACTAGCTAAAAGAACACAAGTACAAGACTAAACATTATGGTAGTTTCTGGGACAGTGTACTAAAAGAAAAATAAAAAGTATCTGATTTCCAGAGGAGCTACAGTGCCAGTATTGACCTGTGCAAGCACGTGGCACTTCTGGAATGTAATTCCCTTTAAATGTATTGATCATCTCTATTCAGTAGTGGTTGACTTTAATACATTGAACTTTGGCTTTGTTTTTCCTGCTTTTGTTGTTTCATTGAAAAGATGTCATAAACTGGATTGTGACAAGGTGAATTACAAAAGTAATTCCAACTACATATTTTAATATTAATCTTAAGTTAATGAGAAACTTCATAAATTTCTTTTTCACAGCAATAAACATTATGTGATCTGCTTCTTCATTATTTTCAGATTTTGCAATTTGCTTCTTCAATGAAGAGTAAAATTTGATTTAGATAAACACAATTATTTACATTTTTTCAGCAAATGATTCTCAGATGAACTAGAAAACAATTACACTTCGCATACCCAAAGGAATAGCAAAATTCTTGCAAACCACAACCCATACAGAAAATTTTGATTAGCTTTTGCTTTCCTGTGGTAAATTTAACACAGATGCCTGTCCATCTTCTGACTAATTCTAAAGAACATTTTCTTGCATGTTATCCTGATTAGCTTTCAAGTAATAAAATTTTTTGCACTTGACCAGAGAAGAGCCTTGTAAACTACTGGATCTCAAACATCGTACCTCTAAAATATCTCATTTGCCATCCATAGTCATTCCTCATAATCTTTTCTTCACAATCTTCTTCAAACATATTACCAGTTTGAATGTAAATACAAGGATTTTATTTTCCGACTTTTCTAGGTCTCTCAAGTTTCACTGATTTTTCTCAGGTACTGTAAGGCAGGCTTCCAAAGAAAAACTGCTTATGGCTTTTATTGTTATGCTTCCTCACTCCCTCTTTGGCTTTTTTAATATAGATATCTTGTTTAGAATGATCAGACACTGACATTATTTCAAAAAACATACATTTTTCCACAACCTAAGCCACAAGCTTTAATAATCATGACTAATCTAAAGCCTTTAACAAGCTCTTGGAATAGATGACAACATTCAAACTGAAAATATGCGAATTAATTGAGACATATTTAATGGGACACAGTATAAAATGCAAACCTAAATCCTAACAGATTTCATATAAACTCCCCAAAATATTACTTAAAACGGCAATAAGAAACATCAAAATTACAGATGTCTATTCGCTTTCCTGTAGTACAAACAAACAACAAGACAATCATAATGAAACAATGGTCATAGAAGATTTATGACTGCCAGAAATTTATAATTGAAGTCTGAAACAGTCCTTTAGGAAAACATCCAGACTACAAAGGAATAAATATAGCAAGAGAAAATAGGGATAAGTAAATGAATCAATGCTGTAAGACTTTTATACTTGAAAAGCTCATGTCATTTACACTTCTATATGTCAAAGTCTGTTCCCTTGGAACAGTGCTGAATCATTCAGTGCTCAGCAGCTACGTATCCTCCCTTATGCAAAACTCATTCTGACACAAAGTATCTCCGAGAACACAAGTCATCTATCCTGCAAAAATGAAAACAGAATAATGTATTCTTATATTGCAACCAAACAGATGTAGCCACAGTAAAGGGAAAGAAAATATGCCAATATAAGATCAGGAACAGTTTCTGTGAAACACCTGAAAGATCTCAATAGCTACCCACAGATTAAGATGCTTCAAGTCAATTGCAGAATGAACTCACAAAACTGCCCTTAAATTAACTGCAAATTTCTTGGAATAACAGAGTATATGTTCGCTTTGCCTATTTTTGTTTAGGATGAGGGAACTTCTGCTCCAGTGATCCTAAGTGGTTAAAGCTATTCAGCCCAGTGAGACTCAGCTCATCATTTCTGGGATCAAGTCACTATCTATACAAAGAGCTAATACAGGGACATTTTGTTTGGATTTTTGTTGGCACTGGTCCAGTCAACAACATGATGCTCTTGCTAACAATTTATTAAAGAATCCTGGTGTCAGTTTATGTAAAATAATAGGAAATGGCTAACGATCAAATCTGGGGATACCCCAGAGAAGACACACACACTCAAGCCTTGCCAACACCAAGAAAAGCTTCAAAAAATGGGGTGACCATGTAGCAATATGCACATCACGGATAACGATGGCAAGGCAATCTCAAGTTGTGACCTGACTCTCCCTTGAGCGTGATTCATTCCTGATTAGAGGATGTAGCTAGTTTTGTAGCTAATGGATGTTGCTAAAGGATGTACTTAATTTCCGTAAACTAAGAAAGTCATGATCTATTTTCCTATAGAAAATAGATAGTCTATGGAAAATTTTCCATATTGTACTATTTTGAGTATTTTATAATTGATGCTCAAAGACAAGTCCCTAATACACCCCCCCCACCCCCCAGTAAACTGCTTGCTTAAATTGAAATAAAAACTACCAGAAATTCTGTTCTGACCATGGCATATTGTTTACTGCTCTTCCTATTTTTCAAAGATAGATACTATTTTTTTTTCTAGTAATTTAAAATATGTTATCTGACTATATTGCTTTGCGAAAAAAAGTATTTACATGTTTTACATGTTTTTGCTTCGTTCTTCTTGCATTAATAAGAAATCAGACAAATTTTTGAGAGTAAGATCAAGAACAGACATTTACACAGTAATGCACTGGGTGTGGCAGGAAGAAGGAAGGGAAGGAAGATGCAGCTTAAAATCTGAAATTAGAAATGGGGTCCTTGGTGAGTCAGTATAGAGTGAGCCAAGCTCCTGGAAACAACAGAGGAGGTGAGCTAAGATAAATGGACGTTTGGATCATGGGTCAGTTCAGCAACATCTGGAAATGTGCCAGTCAGGTGAATCACTGTGATACAAAAACCATCTTAAAGAATTGCTGTTACCCATCCAGAATGAAAAATAAAGATAGAGCTCCAGCAAGTAGTGTCTCTTGAACATCTCACGTACAACACTTGCACCGTAGGAAAACAGTATTGATGCACCATGACGAAGACACTATTTGTGGGAGCTTTTCTGAGTGGGACCAAATGAACTTAAGAGAAACACAATCCACATGTTAGAGGCAGTGTTTACAGAGAAACTAGTGAGCAATCAGCTCTCCAAACACAGAAACCAAGTACTCTGAGAAGCAGGATGATCAGCCTGGACAGAAGATTTTTAGGAAGTTAAGGAAACAAGATCCAAGTGCAGGCTAAAGTTCTCACTGACTAGTGGGGGCTGGGGGCAGGAAGGGTAGAAGACGGAGGGTACAGAACAGCACATGGTCTAGGGTGGGCCTTCTAATGATGAAGACAAACAGTAAAACTCTTGCTTAAAGAATCCTTGACAGAAAGAGCAACTCTTGCCTGTGGTGATGTGCAAGCTCTTGTTTGAGCTCTTGCAACTGAAGACATATTTCTCAAGTGACTAGAACATTCTTTGGTTCAACATCCAATGTGAAACATGAAGACCACAATATCCTCCAGTCTCACTGAATTTCACAGAAGGGAGCTACAGAAGGAAGACAATACTGTCTTCATAAAAGGAGTAGTGAAGATACTTAATGCAGTGTCAATGCTTCCTTACAAAACCCTAAGGAAAGGGCAACAGTAGCATGAATCACCTATCAAAAGGAACCTGACAAAAGGGAAAAATGAGCAAAAAAGATGAGGGAAGTTCATTTATAAGATGTGCTTCTGAGATCTTTGAAAACACAAGCCAGTGGAGTTGAAGAATGAAGATGAATCACGAGCAGGCTTAGCTCTTCAGCTCACTACAGTCATTATGAAATGATGTTGTTCTACCTACATTGATTGCATCACACCCATGAGATGTGTCAGTAATTGAAGAAACATTTGCATAGAGGTCAAGGATAACAGCAGTATAGCCTTTAAACTGTTTTACATCGTGCCAAGTCAAAAAGAACCTATGAATGGAGAACCTGAACAATTTTTGTGCTGTTCTCATTTGAGCTGGAAATAAAAATCAATTTACTGGGATGGATAAAATGTCTGGTTTAAGAATGAAGTCGCATCTGAACTGGGACTTAACAGCTACCTAACACAGTTTCCAAATGTTCAGAAAGAGTGTTTCATTATTTCAGTGTAAAGTTAGAACAGGTGCTGGCTAATTATCTCACTGAAGGAGCAAATAAAGCTAGACTGTGCCAATGAGGAAAGTCAGGCCTTTGGATATGCTGTCTCTTTGATGGCACTCCCCTACCATCACTCTGGGCTCGGAAGCTGACCCAAAAGACAAAGCTACCCTGACCTGCTGCCTTCCCAGCATCATTCTAAGGCTTCTGTTACACACCTGCAAAAGTGAGAAAATCTGAAGAGATGGAAGCATAAGCTGGGAGGAGGAAGAACCAATACTGCAAGTTAAGATGAGAGACATATTTAGAACTCTTCGCTGAATCAATCATTATCTTTTAATCTTTGTTGCATAAGGATATATAGAGAACAACTCTCTGGACAGTGATTAATGAACATTTGCTATCTGCTACCAAAGCAGCAATTGTCAAACCTTTACAAACAAATGATTTACAAAAGCTGAATATTATGAAACCTTTGAAAAACCTTTTCACTCCTGTGAAAAAACAAGGGGAAGGGACAAATATGGGAAGCTAAAAGAACAACAAGAAACTCTAAAGTAATAAGTCAGTTAGGGAATTGAGCCTGTGGATCCTTTCCCTTTAGAGATTTTATATGACTTGCATGATCATTAGACTATTCAACTAGACAGTTCATTAGTCAAAATGTCTCTTGTTCCTCAAGAGCCTCATGGCCAAGAACCAGAACCTAATTTCATCTAAATCTGTTAAAAAATAGCTTGAAACACTTAAAAATTTTGAGTTTATTGTAAATAGTGACTGTGGTTAGGAAAATCAGATCAGTGATATATGTGATTTAGAGAATATAACTTAAAAAGAGGCTGAAACAAATATCTACTGACCATCCTCAATGACCAGTAGCAATAATAGTTTAGCTACTTTTTCAACTCTCTAGTAACTAATTTTTATTGAAATCATACTGTATACTTGGTGAAACTCAAACATATGCTTCCAGGCAAATTACTGAGCCATTTTGGTGCATTTCCAGCACTGACGACATCTCTATCAAGTTGGTGTCCACCAACTTCAATTCACAGCAAGAGAATTACCTCCACTTAGATACAAACACAGCAAGACGTTTTAAGATGCCAAGGAACAGCTCTTCAAAGAGGAGCTTCATGATTTCAAGCAAAGCTGGATTGTATGTAGTGAAAGTGAAATGACATCAGAAATTTATTATTAAATCTGTAATTTAAATATGTTTTCCTAGACATACACTCTTAAACACATAACTGCACCTATTGTGAATTAGTTTCTTAAGTGAATGGTTATTATTCCAGAGCAATCCCCTCTATGAAGTGACTCACCTAAATGCTATGTTACATACACTATGTAAACATCTGTCCAGCTTACTATGCAGTCACTGTTTCTTGAAAAAAAAATCTTCAGAAGAAATTGTAACAGGAACACTAATGACTGGAATTTTCCTGCAGGATTCACTACAAATCATAGAAACAATTTGGTATAAACAATGGCATTGTATCTTCCTTTTCTGAATTTTATATTTTTGACCATTAATTTAACATTTAGTGAATTCATATTTATAAAATATAAAGCTAGCATTACTTGTTAAATGCTAAGAAATATTTTTTTAATATGTATTATAGAAGCAAAGTTTTAACAAGCTAGAGACTAAGACCAGCAAGATATACTAGCAAATATCAAGCAAATGTCAAGCATAATCCCATATGCAGCAGAGGACATTATTTAAATAGTCTCTACTTTTTTGAGACTGGTTGAACAGAAATTTTAAAAGAAATACATGAAAACACAAGTGAAGAAAGTAATTCTCAGTGTTTCAGGTCTGCAATTATTCTACTTTTTTAAACTGTTATTTAAGGATAAAACCCAAACCACTGTTCCGCACAGAATGAAAGCAATAAGGAATAAAGTCATACTGTTAGCCACAAAGATACCTGTTGCTGAAATAAATTTCCCTTCCCAGACAGCAGATGTAGAAGAAATGCTGGTTTCTTTTCTATCCCCCAGATTCATTCACCACAGCGTTGGCAGGCAAGTACTTGCTGCCTGAAGGAGTATCAATGCAAGAAACACACTTGGCATTCTAAGCTCCTGTAAAACAACTCCGGTTTTGCTGCTCCTGTGCTTGAACTTCTGCATGACTGATTTTTCTGTTTTCCTGATAACTGTTCATGGTTTTGAATGTATTCAGATGGTGTTTTCACATTGCAAAATGGCCAAATTCAGTGGCTGCCTGTAGCCTCTGTTCTGCTTAAGAATCTGTAATACTTTAACCATGCTCCCAAGCTTTCCAGAACATCCTAGTGACAGATGAAGCCATATGCCAGTTTCCTTTTTTTCTTTTCCTGTGAAGTTTTAACTTAGCCCTCAACCTGTGATTTGTTTAAATGCAGAACTGATTACTCAATTTACTGATTACAAATGCCTAAAAGCAAAAATTTTACACTTGCTCAACACTGTCACAGATTCTAGCAGTTTTCCTTAAATCCCAATTTGACCTGTTTTTCCCCTCTCTGCCAAACAGCAACACATATTTGCAGGAAAGGGCAGCTCCTTCTCCCCTCATCCATGAGTGCAGGGCTTTGAAACACAGCTCTCTGCACTCCTATCCTGCTGCCAGGGAGAAGGAATGCCAAGGGCCTCTTCTAGTACCATTATTTTCTACACGAGTGTCTCGGTCTTTAAATAAATAAATTGGCCTCATTTCCCCTTAATTACATTAGTTTGTAATTTCCAAGTCAAATACTATTCTGCCCTTTTTTTTTTCCCAATAAAAAAATAATTGTGCCAAATCACATTCTGCTCTGTCCTGACTGGTAAAGTAACAGATGCTTCAATTCATAAGGTTCCATTTATACAAAGAAAAATATAAAATAAGACTTAACATATGTTTACATTCCTTCCAAATTAATAATGAAGATAGAGAGTGGGACTGTTCTCAGCATCAAGCTCCTAGCACCATATGTTTTGCTGTTTATCTGTACACTGCTGTCTTATCATCTAAACAGTGTTTAGCTTATTTTTCCTTATGAGATACAGCTTTTACTTCAGCTGCTATGAATTCATGTCAGTCAGTATCAACTGTTACACAGACACACAAAGGCTACATCTCCTCTATCAAATTTCTTCCAGATAAGCCACATTTTTCTAATTTTTCTCGTGATTAAAGACTACATTGATAGTCTTCAATTTTACAGTAAATGAATATTACTTGCATGAACTTTACACAAAGCATGGATGAATTTCAGTTATCACTGGAAACCTAGCTGAAGCTTCTCAGAAAATTCCAGGCGTATTCTAAATACTGATTTATTTGTAAAACTAATTCAAATGAAGAAAATTAAGGCTAATTAACTGATTTATTTTTAGCAGTTTATCCTCAGCTTTTGTCACAGGATAAAGAGTGCCTCAATCAGAAAAAAACCCTCAAGTTTTAATAGTGAACAGACCACAAGCCAAAAGTATTTATGTTAGTGTACCAAGTAAAAAATTTGATGAACTCACCGCTGAGCTCCAGTGTAGCAAGGACAGGTACACAGGATGCAAGTGAGGATGGGATGTGGAAGGAGGAAAGCAGAAATACTGCCTGAACATGCAAGGGTGCTGTTAAGAAAGCTAAAAGTGAGCTTGAATTGAGATGTGCAAGCAAAGGCAATGAAAATATCTTCCACTGCAATATTAACAACAGAATATGAACAATGAAACGACAAATTCATTGCTAAATCAGTAATCACAGGCACAGACAAGATCAAGGTACCTGATACCTTCTGGGTTAGTCTTCCCCAACAAAGTCTCCCAGGGTTTTATGACTGAAGAGTTCAAGGAGGGGAGACAGCTAACAGTTTGCAAATAGCAAAAGACTTGACAAATCCAATGCATATGATGGTATTGAGAGCCTGCTGGTGACACTGAAAGTCTGCCATTTGGCATGGAATGAAGATTGGCTAAGGACCTCAGTAACAGAGGGAAAAAAACAACTATGCTGGTATTTAAAAAATAGCAAGGTGATAGAACAGTAAGTCTTTCTTTAGCACCTGGAAAAATCATGGAGGAAGTTGTCTTGAAAGCCACTTCTAGGCACATGGATCAGCAACATAAATCTTTGCACTTAACCTGAAATTCCACTGTTCCAATTAGTATCTGCTGCCTCTTATCCTATCTGGCGGCAACTCTGAGAGCTGCGCGAACTTGAGGTCAGATTGGAGGAACAGACCAGCAGGAACCTCATGACATACAAAATGGACAATTGCAAACTCCTACTTCCAGGAATAAACACCTGCAATGGTACAGGGTGGGAAGTAACTGTCTGGGGAGCAGGACCTAAGAGCAACCTTCCTTCATGTAAGAGGAGGTTATACTGAAGGTTGACCAAAGCTCTCTACGGAGATCTGTGGCTGAAGCATAAAAGACCATGGTCAAAAATTAAAATGAGGGAGGCTCTGACTTGGTATAAAGAAAAGAATGTTCAAAATCAGGAGAATTAAGAACTATAAAACACTGCCTGGGGAGACAGCATAATCTCTGTTCTTGGAAGATTCTCAAGGCACACCTAGACAAAGCCTTCAGCAATCTGGCCTAAATTTGGTGTTGACTTTGTACTGAGAAGACCACTGGATCAGAACTTCCCAAGAGGTTACCGGGTGAGTGTTTCTACAATCTAACTAGATCTTTTCTGGAAAGCACTAACCTGGCAACTAAAAACAAAGAAAAAACACACCACTCCCCCCACAAACCAAACCAAAGCAAACCAAACCACAACAATAAAAAAAATCACCACCAGTAGCACAGCCACATTCTATTTGGCTTATATAATGTTTTCCTAGCTAGTCAGAATTAACACTAGATTTACAAACAGTCTTAATGTTCATACATTGCAGCTTTTTCAAAACAGTACTACGTTGTTTCTACTTTAATGATCGAAGAATTTAATAATGTTTACTTCATGAGATAGAAAACATTTACTTCTATGATGCTGCGTAATTTCTACAGCAACATGCAAGTAGCAAATTCAGCTCTTCACCTTTTTAGAAGTAAACACAGTGGGAATAATGCCATTCTTTCTGCTCAATAAGACAGATACCAAACAATGTTTTGGATTGTTTTGTGCAAGATAACAGAAGATTTGCTTCCTCTAGATGGTCTGTGCAACCATATCACAATGTAACCATATGTACGCTTCTAGGTTCTTGGCCAGCACTGGTACAGAAATAAAACTCATTAAATGTGTTTCATTTACCCTTTATTCCAGTGAAGTATGTGCACAATTCCAAAATCATTAACAAGCCTTAGCAGAAGCAAATCTCTTGAACTGATAATAACTAGTTGTATAAGAAAGGACTATTCACATGAGAAAGGAACACCAAATACTTCCCATCTCAAATATCATACCTTAATAAGTATGTTTATTGTGTCTTTATATGATGACTGAAGAAAAGACAATTTGAATTTCTCTTTTATAGTTAAGCTACAGGCTAAGCAACACAAACTGTTTCTTCATACTAAAAATTATTTTAACAATCTAACCAACTTAAACCATAAAGCTGTTGAGAAACTGTGTGATTACAACTACTCATACCTCTTAAGTCACCTGTGCAAAGGGGTTAGAAGGGCAAATAAAAACAAAGTAGTTTAAAAATCTATGTGCCATAACAAGTACTCCTCTCTTAAGGCTTCTCTGTCCTCCTAAAGAAAAATTGTAGCAGTGATTAATACTTGCCTACTCTCATATAAATATGAAAGAAAATAAGATGTATAAGATGATTAAGTCTTTCATTAGGAATACTTAAGTTCTGAAGTATTAATAAAACAACCTCATGATGCTGAGGGAAAAAAATACCAACAAGAAAATTTTATTTCAAATTAGGGCAAAATTCCTATTATGATTTTTTCTTTGATTAGAGCCAGCATGAACATACAGGAGACAATAAAATTATAAACCAATTATCTTTCCATAATGAATTATTGTAAGCAGTTTATTTTAGAAACTCATAATGCACATTAAATATTAACTCAAATAAACAGTGCAAACTGATTACTATTTATCTTTTTTTTTCCATGCAACCAGAAGGTTACTCAGAGGTTTCACACAACATAGCTACAGGTTTTCAGCTCCTGAGGCTAAAACATGGGTTGTAGAGATATACACAATACTCCAATTTAAAATTTATATTTAGTACTGTTTGTCCTTAAAATTACTTTTAAATGGTGAACTATTAATTTTTTATGGTATTTACCATTTAACTACTAAATCCCTTATGAAATACTGAGCAGCTTTATGTTAGACATTTATACAATAACAGAAGTCAAAGTGCTTTGAACATGTAAACTATGATGAAATATTACAATAGTATTCTTCAACTTAATTTTGACTTCTCTCTAGAATCTGTCCCACATTGCTCCAATAAGAAAGAACCCAATACAGTTTTCTAAACAATGAACAAATTTTTATTTCAAATAGAGTTTCAAACCTGTGTGACCTACTTCATCATTTATGGATGATGAAAGAATAGGATGTGAATTATGAAATGCCATCATCTGACAAACAGGTCTGGGGCTGTCAGCTAGCTACAGAAACAACTACTTTTTCCTATGTGCCTTGCATGTTTTCCCTAGTTTGCTCCCTAGAGATAAAAAGCTTATCAAGCATTTGCAGTCCTGTAGATTTACAGAATCACAGAATATGGTATGTTGGAAAAGACCTACAAGGACCATTGATGCCAACTCCTGGAACTATGCAGGACACCCCAAGAGTCACGCATGTGCAGGAGAACATTGTCCAAACGCTTTTTGAACTCTGTCAGGCTTGGTGTTGTGATCACTGCCCTGGGGAGCCTGTTCCAGTACCCAAACACCCTCTGGGTAAAGAGCTTTTTCCTGATATCCATCCTAAACCTGCCCTGACTCAGCTTAATGTCATTTCCTCAAGTCCTGCCACCGGTAACGAGAATGAAAAGATGAGTGTCTGCCCTTCCACTTCCCATCACGAGAAAGCTGTAACTGCAATGAGATCTGCCTTCAGTCTCCCCCAGGCTGAACAGACTGAGTGACCTCAGCCCCTCTCCTCACACAGCTTCTCCTCAAGGCCTCTCACCATCCTCATGACCCTCTTGAACACCCTCTGGTAGTTTAATGTCATTTTTATATTGTGGCACCCAAACCTGCACACAAGACTCAAGGCGAGGCTGCCCCAGCTCAGAGCAGAGCAGGACAATCCCCTCCCTTGCCTGGCTGGCGATCCGGTGCCTGATGCCCCAGGACACACTTCGCCCTCCTGGCTGCCAGGGCACTGCTGACTTGTGTTCAACTTTCTGCTGACCAGGACTGCCAAGGCCCTTTCAGCAGTACTGCATTTAGTTGCTAAAAGCTTACTTTAAAGAAATTTGCCTCTCTTCATTCCTTTAATCCCTAAAAACAATTAGTATTTCAGGATAAACAACTAAAAATGGTAAAGCAAACACCAATGAAAGGATAGCAGTACCCATTCCTCAGGTTCTTTGCCCAATGTGAACACTAACTTCACAGCATCCATTTCTCTAGGAAAAACATATATCCTACATATAATTATGTATGTGTATATAAATACATAACTGTATGTATATTAAAATATATGTATTCAACTATATGCTAATATATGCATATACATACATAAGTATATACAACTTCTTGCTCCTCTTAATACAAAGCTCTGCAAAGTCATCATACCCTGTGGGATCTGCACATCTGTTTACTCTTTTAATATGCAAAAACTGGAATGCTCAACTTGATCCCTTTCCTTTCACATGTCATTCGGATTCATACACTAAAATAATTCTGTGGAGTTTTTATAAATACAAGATTTTTAATAGGTGATCATTATCTGCCACAGTCCACAAGTAGAGCAGGGAAAAATCCAAGTCCTCTATGAGGAAAGAAATGCATTTTGATGCCAAGTCCACAGCATACACTAGATTTTGAAAATTGTTGTGATTTGGCCCCACAATCAGATTAAGCTTGCACTGAATTAAAAGCCCCATTTCTAAGGGAAACCATATGCTGTGATCCTAGCGGAAGGTAATAGACCTCTAGCTGAAAGAGCAGAAAGGTTTATTGTATCTTTGTTTGAAGTGCTGATCACAGCTGCTGGGACTTGTCTTGCATCAAACATACAAGAGTCATTTAGGTTGGGCAACAAAAATTGCATTTTCTTCTACAAGACTAAATGCTACAGCAAATAGTTACTAATGCTGGCATAAATGTTTTGTTTGCTATTTTTTTCAGAGGGGACCACCTAACCTCTGATTCAGCATTACTTGATTGACAGTCATGCTCCTTCCAGGTAAATTGTGATCCACATATCCACACATTCCTTCACAGACGTTAAACTCCTAGTACTTTGTTAAATTTAAACTAGAGAGTGAAATTTCTCTGAAGTGAATACTATGTTGTGAAATAGCTACCATACTAGATTGGTCATGACTACATGTAAGACTGACAAATCCTGACAAAAACTGCTGTGGAATAAAGACATCTGTAAATGGTGCGCTAAATCTCAGTTAATCTTAATTCTGTGAGAGTCCTAATGGAGATTTTGCTTTTTCAACTGATGTTAATGTCAGTACAGAGTGGAATTAACTTTTCATTCTCAAAAACGACAGCTGATTCCCACCTCTTTTGGTCATCCTGTTGTCCTTGTGACAAATGTCTGAGTGGCAAGCCTGAATGGTGACATTCTCACCAAGATACAGGGGAAAAAGCTGCCTCTGGTCTTCCAAATACAACCTGGAGGAATCAAACCTATGGCTCAAGTGGGCAGTTCAGAAACCAGATCCAGTCACCTGTTGTATGTTTTCCTGCCCATTACCCTGGAGAACATGGCAACATTGTGCCTGGAACTGAACACCTATTCTAGGCTCCTAATACTACTTGACCCCTTGGAAAGCACCTGTGATTCCTGACACTGTGCCCTAGCCTCCATGCCCTCACCAGCAAGAGAGGGTAGAACCTAACAGTGCTGCAGGCAATTCCCCATCAGCTCAAATGCTCAAGCATAAAGCAGTACATCCAGCAAGTCCAAGCACTGGTGGCAATTCCTGCCATGGGACACTTTGACTCCATATGAGGAAGTCCTCCCCTACCCCTGCCAACATTAAAGATAAACTTTTAGAAATATAACACCAAAAATTATTTCACTGAAAAGCATGCCATAGCCTGTATGCAAACAACCAGATGGAGAAAGGAGGCAACTTTCATTTGCATAACGACTTTAATTGGAAATGCTTTGCAAACACAGCATTAACAGGATGTAATATATCATTGTTACTACAGTGGCATCCCCAAATAGCACCGATGGGATCTAGGCCTCGTTAGAAGATGTACTCTATAAATGAATATGTAGAGACATAAACCATGCTTTTAAAAAACCCTTTCATCTATTACAGAATACCATCTACCCCAACTGACTACAATGCAAGGAAAGGCAACAGATGGTTCAGATGGCAACTGTAAACAAATTTTACAGATAACTAAACTGCTCCTAAATATATCAGTTTTGAGATCTCCTGTCACACCTTTACAATTTATAATGTGTAGCCCTCTAAAGCTCTCTATAAA
Organism: Irena cyanogastra; assembly: GCA_013397155.1. Classification (NCBI taxonomy): domain Eukaryota; kingdom Metazoa; phylum Chordata; class Aves; order Passeriformes; family Irenidae; genus Irena; species Irena cyanogastra. The sequence goes on along the minus strand of VWZV01001825.1, from coordinate 133,054 downwards.
AACATCGGCTCCCTGCTTCTAGATCAACACTTCCTCTGTCAACTGGAGTTTTTCCTTGCTCCCTTTATTCCTCCAGAAGGAATGGAAAAGGTATGGGAAGGTATGGAAAAAGGTTTCCCTTAGCTACTGCCTGAACTAGGAAAAGTCTGGACAAAATAGCAGCTCAAGCAAAATTCACAGTAGGGGTAAGGCAATGCTTCTCTTGCCTTGGTCTTGCCTTAATACTGCCTCCTTGTGCAACAGTATCTGGTACAGTCTTGACCAGCCTCTCAAAGGGCCAAGGAACTGGAGTCTCAGGCCACTGAAAGAAGTCTGTTGCCATGGGTAAGGGGGGCAGAAGGACACCTGTCTTCTCATTTGGATATCACTGCTCCCCACCCTCCTGATGCCACATTTTAGTGGACAATTTCTGGTTAGTTATGATAAACTACAAAAGCTCTCACTGCTTCTCTTTACGAAAGAATATGTAAAGCTAATTAGTACCTTGTAGAGGGCAAAAATGCATCTTTTGTTATCTAGAAGAGGCATTTCTAGGTAGTCACCATCAGGAAAGTGCTGAAAAGCGCTATTCTATTTTAAAAGCTTGAGTCTTTTCTTAGCTTTTAGAAAACTGAACGTCTAACAACTGCCTCATATATTGCTGTTATAATCCCAGGATTTATGCTCTTTTCCCCAAGATAAAAGGAATGTGCATGTCAACAGGAAACACACATGGATAGAGGCTGTAAATATGCTCCTTTCTGTCCTCAAAGTCAGCCACTACCTACACCTTTTCATAGCAGCATGAACACAGAGCACCGGCCACATGCAAAAAAGAGAAAGAGCACATACACCCTAGGTCCAAATGGTGTCCTGAAACAAGATTATGCAGAGCTCATTCACTATCATGCCTATAAGAGGACTGCAGTTCAGTTTGGTTAAAAATCTTCAGTCTAGTTTAACAATGCAATGTTTTATTATATCTCTCACTGTGAAAGTGTACACAATTTACATCATGCTTTTGATTCTGAAATGTTTCGTGAAGTAAGGGTTTGTTTCCTTTAAGTCCAAGTTACAGTTGTAGTATCTAGAATTTAATTTTCAGTGCTGTATTCTAGCAATATTTTTTAACTGACTTGTAACACTGATGGACGTACACACTTGGAACACTGATTCTTGTGAGAAACACAAGCAGCCCAGCCTAAACGAAACAGACACATTAGGGAAAAAGTGCTCAATAACCTTAAGCCAAGCAGAACAAAGAAGTGCCGTTCATATACATCAGAATTTGTGTTAGGCTTACTTGATTTCTTAGCAGGTGTATTTGGAATTCTATATACCTGAATTGAGTTTTAAACCCAGTAAATCATAACAAATTCCATCAAAACCTCAGTAGTTTCGGGCAATATTTTCTTCCAGGGGAAGCATTGTAAAGTATCAGATCTGACTCTGCCTCAGGGACTATTTGTCTTCCTGTGCCAGTCTTCCTATTGAGTTGGGTTCAGACTGCAGCAAGGTGCATTCAAAGTCACCTGAAATTTAAACTGCTCTAACCTCCAGTTGATTAGAAAAAAAACCCCAATGGATATAAATAGGGAATTCAGATAGTATTTTAAGAGTGTGGAAAATTATGATCCAGTGGGGAACAGAGTGCTTTCACAAAGAAAAATGACAGAACCAGTAACTGTGTAGGGACCAAACAACAGCTACTGATGTTAAAAGTGAGCTCTTGGTAGGTTTGCCTGCTGCTTGTTACTCCCAAGCTCTCCACCTTGTTCTTCTTTTTAAGAAAATCTACACTGCCTTTGAGTACTCCACATAAGAATACAGAATACAGCAAAGACAACTTTGGTCATGGAACAGTAAGTCAGTAACCACCCCTCAGCAACAGACCGCATTACCACAACAAACTGGTCTACTTCACATCATCCACACTACTTTCACTCCTAAACTCTAAAAAAACATTAATTAATCTCAAATTCTTCATGTATGTATGTGTATGCATACACACACACACAAACCTATAATTTTTTTCTGAAGGCCCAGGCAAACAGCTGGCAAGACTGAATGGTCATCCTTGGATGAATTCGTAAGCAAACTCACAAAGTTTAGGTTGGAAGTGACAACCAAAGATCACCTGCTCCCACCTCCCGTTCTGAGCAGAGCTTCAGACCAGACTGCCCAGGGTTTAAACTTATCGTGTTTCACATCTTGAAAAACTCAAGGATAGAAAGCACAGCACATCTGAGAGCAACCTCTTCCCAGCTTGAGTCTCCATGTGGTAATAAAGGTTTTCTATACGTGGTCTATACCTCACCTGTTTCAGCATTTGTCTTGCTCCTGTCCTTCTACTCCCCAACACTGTGAAAACACTTCTCAGTAACATCCTCCCGGGCACCAGAAAAGACATCCCCAAAGTCTTCTCCATAAACTCCACTCTCTCCCAGGCTCTCCTGATGGGACTTATATTTAGCTCCCTGCTCATCTTCAGGATCCCCTTCACTGAAGTCGCTTTAGTTAGCTGATGTCTCTCCTGTATCAGGTGGGGGGGCGGATGTGCACAGTAACTTACATGTGACTAAACAAAGACTGGCCAGAGACAGATCATTACTTCCCCTGCTGTCCTGGCTGTACCCCTATTGACACAGCCCAGGGTGCAGCTGGCTGTCCCTGAAGTCAGGACACAGTGCTGGCTCCTTCCCAGCTTGTGCCTGCTCAGGTCCCACATCCCTTGCTGCAGAGCTGCTCCCAACCATTCACCAGCTTGACTCACTGCATGGCCTTATTCCTTGTCAGATGCAGGACTTGGCATCTGTCCACCTGAAATTTCCTAAGGTTCCTCTGCTAACCCACTTCCACAGCCTCTCCAGGTCTCTCTGGATGGTGGCCTTGCCCTCAAGGGTATCAACTGGTCACCCCAATCTGGTGTCATGTACAAATTTGAATACAGTGTTCTGTATTATTTTTAGCAGGTTATTGATTAAGAAATTAAGCAGGACAGGATATTTCACCTGCTACTGGCCTTCAGGGATAGGATGTCCTTCAATCAGCCTCAGAGTGTGATCATAAACCCACATTTCCATACACTGAGCTCTTGTCCCATCAAAACCATAATATTCTAATGTGGACAAAAGAATACTGTGGGAGTAAAGCCTTGCTAAAGTCAATTACATGAGCTGCTCTTCTCCTATGCTGAAATCTAGTCAGCCTATCAGAGAAGCCAACTGGGCTGGTCAGGCATAATTCACCCGAAGTAAATCTATGGTGACTGTTTCCAGTCATCTTTTCTCTCACATGCCCATTAACTTATACCAGAAAAACTCACTACACCAGACATTCACTTTACAGATCCACTTAATTAACTCCATGGGTACACTAATTTTAAAAATATCTAATCTTAAAAAGAAATTAGTATTTCTGATGTCATTAGATATTCTGTATAATGAACACTCACCCTGTTGCAGCATACAGCACAGGCCACAGTTGAGATGGCCATGAGACACAGAATATCATCATAGAGTTTCAGAGAGCTTTAAGCATTCACACAAACAGAGTAACACCATACCAGATCAGAAGGCTTCAGGTGTCTGCCCATACACAGCAACATCAGACCACCTCAGAAGGCTGCAAACATCTGCTCTTCTTGCTCTTTAGCCCAACCACTTAAACCCCTCATGTTCATGCATTGCACCTGTTGCCCTTTGTTCTCTTCAGTGACTGGTCAGTGCACCTCAGCACTCCGTGTCTCATTGCTTTCAATGCTGTTCACCTGCTTCTCACAGCTGTAGCCCATTGGGGATGAGGCTCAGCCACAGCCCCACTCCCAATCACCACAAATAAATCCACTGGGTACCTACATCGCCCCAAATAAATGCACTGTTACTAATTAGTTTTTAGACATTGGGACAGTTATTCCATTGAAGGGCTCTAATCTTTGCTAATCCATGCAAGGAATGTGCTGGTCCTCACTTGTGCAAAGGCCTAGGTCCCAACATTGCCGTAAATAAGCCACCCTCAAGAAATCCTAAAGAATATGCAGATAAAATATCTTTGTTGGAGCAATACCTCAAAGAAAGCACTATAGTTGCCTTTGATTTCAAGGAGAGAAATCACATTAGAATGAAGCAGCTTGCTAAAAGCAAGTTAGGAAGAGCAGCTAAATGGTCTCTCTACCAACAGTCAAGATTTAGCAATATTTAGTACACTATACTTAAATATGAGAAAAATTAATAAACCCTAAAAAGAGGTTACCATAGCTAAAGAGCAGCTGAAAGGGCATAATTAGAGATTAAGAAAAAAGTTTTCAAAAAACTTGAGATTGTGCTTAAACGAAGAAACTAAATTATTATGATATGGGAAAATGACTCACAGTAAATTAAAAAAAAAAAGGGAAGTAATATTCACGTTCTACCAGAGGTTATAACACTACAGACATTATAGGGTGAAATGCAGTTTCTACTCCTTGGATCGGATGCAGTCAGCCTGCCTGAATTCCCACATGCAGTACGTGCCACAGGGAACAAAATGAAGAGTGGAGACACCATGGCCAGGCTCTGGAAATCCTTGCAATGGAGACAACCTGGTGGCACCTTGCAGCCGATAATTCACATAGCAGCTGTCAAGCATGGGAACAAAAGATGTATTGCTGTTGAAATACCAACCATGGCCTGATCCCAAATGTAATAATCCATCCCAAGCTATCTGCCTCTGAAGTACCACCACCCCTCATAGAGAATGTGTTCTATATTTCATTGACTATGCCTTAGAATTTACACCAATCAGTGACAAAATTACGTATGACAAGAATCACTCAAGCTCCGCCTAAAATGCAAAGTAATAGTAGAAAAGTAATTTGATAATGAGGACAAGTTAGGGAAGACTCCATCCTAACTTCTGGGCTGAACCTGTCCTCTTTTCCATAGGAACATCTACTGGATAAGAGCCAGTAGTTTATGTGCATTGATTGATTATTTCGAGATAGTTTTTGTTAAGAATTGGAGCTTATGTGTATATTGCTTTGAGTAAGTTTTTGCAGCCTGGTATTATCACGGTCACTCTTCAAACCTTAAGCTGCCACAATTTTCTATTATATAGAGTGGTGTTCTGTAAACTGTTGGTCTGAGTCCTTCAAGGGCACCAGCAGAGGCCAGTAACAGGTAAGATACTCAACTGTGGAGACATGGGAGACGATTTCTTTTGTGCAGTTGACGTGTGTCCTTGAACAAGACATTTGAACCACCATCCAAGCCAGTGACACTGTTCAGTGAAGGGTCTCCATAACGCCATACTGACAGATGGGTCAGGCACGAGGGTCTCGGCTTTCCTGGGGTGGTTATGGACTGATGAAACACAAAGGGCTTGAGAAGATCTCCCCTTTGCACATGACACATAAAATAACAGGTGAAATGTCGAAAATTAGATAGGCCAAAGGAATGGCCAAATCAGTAGGTGAAGAAGTACCCTCACACATATAAAAGCCAATGATAAATATTTTTTTCAAGCACATACCAAGATTTGAAAACACCCCTGAGAAGTATGTGAAGGAATTGGCTGATATTGCCCAGCCAGTCTCCATGATGTTTCAAGAGTCATGGAGTCAGATGAAGTCTCAGCTGACTGGAAAAAGGGAAACATTACATCCATTCATAATAAAAGGCCAGAAAGGAGGCCCTTGGGAACTACTGAACTGTCAGTTGCACTTCTGTGTCTGGAAAAATCATGGAACAGAATCTCCTAGAACCTATGCTAAGGAAAATTGAAGACAGAGAGATGATTTGAGAAAACCAGTGTGGCTTCGCCAAGGGCAAGACTTACCTGACCAATCTAATGGCCTTTTATGATGGAGCGACTACATTAATAGACAAGGGAAGGGTTCCAGATGTCATTTATCAGGACTGCTTTAAGGCCTTTGACATGGTCCACCACAATATCCTTTTCTCTAAGTTAGAGAGATATGGATTTGATCAATGGACTATTTAGTGGATGAAGAATTGGCTAGATGGCTGCCTCCAAATGGTAGCAGTCAAGAGAGTGGTGTCCAAATGGAGATCAGTGAGGAGTGGTGTCCTTCAGGGGTTCATCTTGAGACCAGTTCCAATTAACATCTTCATGAATGACACAGTGGAATCATCTCCACCTTCACCAACTTTGCAGATGACACCAAGCTCAGTGGTATAGCTGACACTCCTGAAGGATGGAATGCCATCCAGAGGGACCTAGACAACCTTGGATAGTGTTCCCATGGGAGCCTTGTGAGGTTTAACAACGCCAAGTGCAAGAGGTGCTGACCCTGAGTTGGGGCAATCCCCAGTATTGATACAGACTAGAGGATGAAGGGATTGAGAGTAGCTCTGCCAAGATGGACTTGAGGATCCTGCTGGATAAAAGGCTGGACATAAGCCAGCAATGTGCACTCCCAACCCAGAAAGCCAACTGTATCCGAGGCTCCATCCAAAGCAGAGTGGCCAGCAGGGTGAGGGAGGGGATTCTGCTCCTCTGCTCTGGTGAGACCCCACCTGCAGTGCTGCATCAGCTCTGAGGTCCCAGGACAGAAAGGATGTGGAACTGTTGGAGTAAGTCCACACAAGGGGCACAGAAATGATTAGAGGACTGGATCACTTCTTCTATGTGGAAACGCTGAGAGAGCTGGAGTCAAGGACCTCTTATTTGTGGTCTTCCAGTACTTAAAGGGTGTGTCTTAGAAAGCTGGGGACAAAGTTTTTAGCAGCGTCTGTAGCAATAGAACAAGAGGAATTGTTTTAAACTGAAAGAGGGTAGTCTGAGACAAGATCAAAGGAAGACACTTTTTACGATGAGGATGGTGAAACACTGAACAGGCTGCACAGGTAGATGCCCCATCCCTGCAAACATTCAAGGTCAGGTTGGATGGGACTCTGAGCAACCTGGTCTAGTTGAAGATCTCTGCTCATTGAAGGGGAGGCAGACTAGATGGCCTTTAAGGGTCCCTTCCAACTCCAACTATTCTACAATGGTATGCATAATGAAAGAAACGCAAGAATGAAATAAGAGAACCTCTAACTAGACTGTGCAACCTCCTGCTTAAAATTATACGTGTATTAAGTAACGGGGGGGCAGATAAAGGAATGCTAATTAAAAAAGAACAAAGTTGCAGGAATATTTAGAGAACCACAGGCCTATAAAAACCTGGACAAATTTTTAAAAACTAATTTTAAAAACTGAATTAATGAGCACATGCAATCACATGAGCCACTGGAAGCTTGTGGAGAAGCCAAGGAGTGTGTTGTTTTTCAAAAAATGAAAAAAACTTGGATTATAACAGTTCTAGGAAAGTATCAGCTTCATACTGTGAAACATCTGTGAAATCAATATGTGATTAGGAAAACAATGTAAAAGCCACCATTGTCATTATCTTTACTTGCATATCTGTGGTACACACCTTGAATGCCTGGTTCTAACCTCCCTCTTGCAAAAACAATTAAGCAAACCTTAATGAAAATAGAGAAGACTGTAAGGGAACACTAATAGTTAATGAGCAGTTTCCATAATATATACTTCTAAGTATAGAGAGAATGCTTCAACATATAAAAGAAATGAGTTACAAGATGTGTGGTAGAGATCTACACAATTATGACTGCCATGGAGAAGAGGAATATGGATCTCTTTTTTCAAAGCTGTGTTCAGTACAAGAGCTGATAGACATCTAATTAAAATATCAAGTGCAAGTTTCCCAAGAGATCTTCAAAGAAGGTGCATATAAGTTGAAAAACTCTTTGAACACAACATGGATGCAAAAACATTTTGCATAATAACAGCAGGCTTGTTCTGACCTCTTCCCTGGGTGCTGGCCTCTGTCAGAGGGGATACAGGACTCAAAAGCCCTTTGAGCTAACTTAGAATCACAATTTTGAAGTTTCATTGCTCTTCCAGAATGCTGCAAGTGTACAGACCTCATTTAAAATCTCAGATCGAAGCCAACAGGAATTTGAGAGGAGGGGAAAAAGATATATAAGTCCCTTGCATGCTTAATAGTGGCATTAATAAATAAAAAAGCATGGTGACTTCAGAAAATCAGCTGACACGGCTCTATTGAGGAGAATAGTTACCCCTTAAGTTGAGGGGGCATTTAGCCACCTTAAGGTAGCTGATAATGTGACCTTGTTTCAGACAGACTATCAGTCTGCAAGGACATGCTCACCTCATGTATTGCTACATCATATTCTTTTTAATCAGTAATATCCTTCCTTCACTCAGCTACAAAAGTACAGGAGCATCTGCCTTTGTATAAAAACTGTGTATCTAGTTCAACTATCTCTGTTTCCCTGAACTGAAAGAAACAACAGACACAAAGCAATTGCTTTGAAGCATTAATTTCTTTCATTTTTTTTCATTTCTAATAGCATCTAACAAACCTAGGCTTCAACAAGTTGCACCATCCAGCATTTCCTGACCAGAGTTTTTTCTTTAGTGGCAGTGGCATTTCTGGCTGCAGCTGAACTCCCTGGGACAAGGAGTGTTTGGACTTTGAACAAAGTATGCTATGCCATTTTTCTACTCTCAAATTTTACCTGGCTAAATCTAACTAACGGACAGTTACAATTTTAGAGATAAAAACAACCTCAAGAATTTTTGGCCTGAAGAGTATGGTTTTCATTGCTATTGAATGATGAAATCAAGATAGGCAGTCTAGAAATAAATGACATATTAGAAAAACTGAAGTAATTTTAAAAAGGATTTTCTAGCAACAACTTGTAATAAAAAGAGAGGAGGCCACATAGCTAACAAGCTTCATAAGCAGGATCAATCTGAAAATCACTTTCCAGGTTGTACAGTGTGATAAAAATAACCAATGTTTTGGAAGTTTATAAAATACTTTAACCTATATAAGGTAAGAAATGCTCAGAATCGACACAAGCTGTCTCGCTTTTGGATTTTATGTAAGTGAAGTCTGTAAGCAGAGCACAAAAAAAAAATTATAGTAGGAGGGTGTAAAAAAACAGATGATGGGGAAGCCCCCTCAGGGAAGTTGATTTTAATACAGATCTTGCACTGTACTCCAGAATATCACAGTGTTAAGAAAAATGAGTACATTGTTTTATCATCTAAAAGCCCAGATGGCCACCAAGGAGCTGCTATTCAAGATAAGCTCTAGTATCCCAGAGGATTTCCAGTTTAATAATATGAAGTCAATTATGCATCTGAAAAAGTATGGCAACACTTTTTTTTATCTCAAGCCTAGTTTCTCTTTTTTAATGTATGGAGAGATATGGGCAGCAGTAAAAATTAGCACAGTACAGCTCTCATAGATAATTTCCAATGTGCTATATGACAAATCTGTAAGTGTCGTGATGTCTACTTTTCAAATGAGACGATATTCCCCTGCTGCATAGAAAATGTTCTCAAGCATGTAGTGAGAAAACAACTAAAACTGCTAGTTTAGGTTGTGGTTTGTTTTTATTCCTTTTTAAATTCAAATCGCAGTGTTCAGCCTTTTCATGTTTAGAATTTTTTTTTTAGTAGTAATACAGTACCTGCATGTCTACATTTAACCTGTGGCCAAAATGAGAGGTATATAACGAACCCAAGAGGGTTTTTGTGGAAGCTGGGCAACAAGATTTCATATGCATTACAGTTGTTTTTTCACCAGATGCCCCTATAATCACACATGGCTGAACAATGCAACTACAATTTGGAAGGCCTCTCACAACACATTTGTAAAAAAGGTGGTATTCTAACTCCCAAACCTTTATGGAGACATAAAGTAGGTATTTAGTCACCATAAAGCAAAGCAGATATAGCTGATAATCAAATTCTGTCAAGTAATCTAGAAAACTCCAAAAACCAAACCAAACACAAAAATCCCCTAAGAAAAAGCCTTTAAGAAGGCACGTTCAGCCATTGAAAATAAACCCCAAACAAAATGCTTCAGGTCAAACCCTTATCCCACTTCTCTAAACACTATCTACACAACTATAGGATGAGTTTGCCCTTTACTCTCTAGTTGAAGTTCTGTACATGAACCAGAAGTATGAAATAGTATTACTAACTACCTGTTAAAATAAATCAGGGTAATAGTATCTCAAGAAATTTCCAAAGATTATTTCAATTAGCAGATAAGGGGATTAAGGAGAGTAGGTAAATACCTTTGGGCCTGAAGCAACTGGTGGCAATACAATAAATATGGATCACAGCTTTGCATGCATGACTGTAGAACAAATACCAAGAACACATGAAAGGGATCATATAAAAAACCCAACTTCTCTCAAAGTAGTGGAAAACAAAACTACAATCTGTGTTCAAAATTAGTGTTTATGACTGAGAAAAGCATCATTTTGCTTCATGGGTAAGGCTGAAACAGGAAAACACCTGAACAAAAACTATTAAATACTAAATCATGACTGTTTCCATAAGCTGAACTGGACCAATATACGCTGGAGCTGCACAGACACTGTGACAACCATCCTGTGACATGACACAGTCTGAGTTCTGTACTAGACAGTCTAAATGAAAGATAAGGAGTGTCACATGCCTTTTCATTCCCACTTTTCCTTCTCTGTAACTACTATCCATCACACCTTTTATTGGACTTTAAGAGATTAACCCTGTTTCTGTGATACACACGCACCTACACATGTATCACCTCCCTTAGGACAATCTGCCTTCAGCTGAAGATGGCAGTGGACAGCAAGGTGAACAAAATTTAGAGAATCAGAACCAACCCAAGCTAGAAATAATGTACTCTGTAAACACTGTCATGCACCCAAATACTGCTCTCTGGAACTCCCAGAGACAGTTTCATTCCCATCAGCAAACAGATTTTCTTGACAACCTGTGACAATTTTTCTTGGAGAATTAAGTAATTTCAGTGTATGCACAAGCTATACAGAGTTTATGCAGACAATTCAAACTAGCTTTCAGTTTTAGTTTAGTTTATAGCTGCTTCACCTACCCACTGAGATAGCAACTGATAGCCTCATTTTTTGGATTGCTTCACAGAATGATGTTGGTTCTGCACATTGTTATCAATACCCAGGCTGCCTGGCTAACGTTCACAATATATTATTTATGCTGCCTGTGTAACACTAACAGTACTGTACATACACCTTTAGAGACAAGGCATCACCTTCAACACTAAGAACTTAAAGAGAGGTTGCAAACAGTATATTTTAGAACATTTATTGTGAATCAGATACTATACCTTCTAGTTAAGACCAAGTGTCCAAGCAAAAAAGGTAAATTTTGTAAATAAAATGAAGAAAGCCATTTCATATGAGTGCATTGAAAAACTTCCTCCTCTCGGTATTTTATACTCCAGATTCTCCTCTGATACTCCCTACACTCAAATTCTATTAAACAAAAACTTAATTCATGTATTTGAAAGCATAATTTTTATCTTAGAATGCAAAGACTGAAATGTCATTTTACGTTTCCTTTATTGATAAAAAGCCTGAGAAAGACACTTTCCTTTCTGAAGGCATCTATGTGCTTCTTCAACCACATAAAAAGAAGAAAGGAAAGTACAGAAAAAAACTGAAATTTGTCTGAAATAATTTAGAATATTTAAACTGTTTTGTAAATTCAGAATGAAGGCAAAAAGACAATTCACATAAAAACACATTAAAATAACTTTAAACCAGTAAACATTCAGTAATGCTGTATTTTAGTACTTCACAGGTTAATATCATCTTCAACTTTACTAATCTGTTGGAACGAGAACCCTCAGACCCCTCAGCCTTTTCTGAGGGGAAAGGCAGACTTGTTCTTGTTTTCTTGCTGCAGAGTTACTGAGGCCATTGATATAACCTGCAAGTAACTGCAACATCAAGTCACAGCTTTCAGGTCAGCTTGTATTCTGAAAATATTCATAAGCTATCCCTGACAGAAGATTCTTGATCCTTGCTTTCCCCCCTCATATGACATTCCATATGGCACACCATAAATTGCACTGCTGCAGTCTAACTACAATTTGTGGAGGAGACAGGGGCATGGAGGAAGGCAAAAATGTCACCCTCCTCTATGTGTCCCCAACGAGCTCGAAAACCAAGAGGGTAAGTTTTTCAATTATACAATACATGTCTGGTAACTTTGGAAAACGGAATCCAGACCTGGTTTCGAGTGTTGTTTCTGGAAGTCTGATATACACAAAAGGCTCCTACCATTAACTAATTAATATATAATTTCTCAGCAGCAGCTTTCTATCAATGCTCACAGCCTCTTCTACCAACTCCAACCAACATGGTTGTGCTTATTAGACCTGTTCTTAAAGACCTCAGCCACCGCCAGCCAGAGTACTGCCAATAATGACAATTCAAATACTAAACAATAGTAAGTCAAATTGATACAGCCTAGGCATCCTGTGTACAGTACACCAAGGAATAAGCCCCTCTATGAGTATGTGTCTCTTCCACGACCAAATTTAGGTTGTACTTTGCTCTATGAGCTATTCTGAATGATGAGGCATTAAAACCTTACACGTCACAGCTGAAGTATCACCACACTGCCTCTTCTACCCTTCCTTGCATGTAAACCAATATGAGCTCAGTTTCACTCTCCCAGCTACTCACAACACTTCCTGTCATGATAATAAAATTCTGCTCTGAATTCTTCCTCTTTCAGCAGAGAAGTTAGTAGTTATCCCAATAAGAAAATTGGCCAGCATCCTGCTCTGTGAGGAGAAAAAAAAGGGTGTGTGCATGAAACAAGGGGATAGAATTCCCACTTGCATCAGGGACCACTTTAGAGTAAAAATCCACCTGAGATGAGATGGCTGCACACCCTGGCACACAGCACACCACTGGAGGCTCCAAAAATTATTTTTAAAAAGGGAGAAATAAAAGAAGAGACCAACTGCCATTGCAAGGAAGTGTTATTTGACAGGACACATGCATGCTACAGCGCCCAAAAACATTAAGAGAGGAAATCCTGAATGATGTCTTACATGTCATACTTCAAATTTGAAGGTTCAAAAGCCTAGGAGCCAGAACTGCCTCCTAGCATGAAAATAAGCAGGAAACAAATTTGCTCCTAGGATATTGCTCTTGGAGTTCACAAGCAAGTCTACTTTACTGTGGGTCTTAAAAGTTTTTCTGCTTTACCCTTTGACAAATTTAGAAGAAACACATCCATGTCAATCTTCTGACCATTTTAATTCATACTAGCTTTATATCTGCCACTCTCCTACATATTTTTAGCTACTTGTTGAAAAATCACTCAGCTCTGTCTAGCTGAAGTGTCAAATAAGAGAACAGGAAAGGAAGAAAGTACCTATTCTAAGGACTTCAGAGACTCAAGTCTTTGGTTTGGAAGTGAGGGAGATTTTTCACTTGACTCCTACTAGGTTTGTATTCATGCAAGGTTTCTGAGATTCCACAGCAATACAAAAAAAAAAAACAAAAAACCAAAAGAACAGAAAATTTATTACTTTCCCTAATTTCTTGAGGTTCCATGGAGACCAGTCTTATGTAATAGGCTATAAAAGATAAATCTCCATTAAGCACATAGAGAATCTGCTTCCTACCCAAAAGAAGAAAGCATCATCTTGTTTAATGTAACATACAATCTTTTAAAATTATTTTACAGGTCCTCAGCAAATGCAATTTTGAGTCTAAAAATTAAAATTAAAACACTATTCAGGGATAAATGTTCTTATAAAAATTTTAATGAAAAGCAAACAAACAAACAGTACCATATCAGCCAATAATTAAATCTCATTTGAAAAAAAACAACTTTGTTGTCCTATATGGCAAACTTATCTTTTTACAACAAAGAATTTGGTCACATGTATGTGAAATATGCAATAAAGACGTATACTTATTTAATATGAATATTATTATTACTCTAAAAAACTAATACACTTGAAAAGTATGAATACTCTTTAAAGTTTAGGCAAATCCAGGTGTCCGTCATGCATCTTCCAGGAAGAGCAACATCTCCTAGCAAGTAAATTAGCCAGGACTTTAACAAATCCTACTTATTCCTTTACCTCTTTTGAACTGGAAAGCTTCTTTCCATCATAAACTTAGTCATGAAACAAAGACAGAGAACTTCAGTCTCACAGATCAGCTCTACTGGGGGAGAGCTTCCAAATATCACACCCCTAGTAAGACATCAGCCTTTCCTAGACATACCAGCTGATATAAACCAAGTCAGAACTCTTGTCACTTCAGGATTACACTACCTTGTCACATATTTTGGTTCTTCATATAATATGCCTGTGGATGTAATTTTGGTGCAGCATGTGTCAGTCTGGTCAATCATTGAATTGGATTTGTGTTACTACCCAAGGTAAGTTTTAAGCTACAGCAACTCATTAATTTGAAACTCAAGCAATATATTGTTCTTTTTTGAACACTCGGATTATTTTAATTTCTTTTTGACAAAACACCCATATTAACCCGTATCTGAAACCATGGAAATAAAAGAGATTCTCTGTAACTTGCCTGTAACTTAAACACTGAAAATGACCATGACTGTTCCTTGAGCTGTCAATGAAAACCATCACAAATACCTGAAATAAAATGATACTGCAGTTTCCACTTTGTAATCAAGGAAATCCCAATGACATAAATAAAACTAGATGCTGAAATTGAATTTGCATATGTAAAAGTTGCACTTCCTGAGCAAATTGTAATTTCCAACAACAGAGAAGATACTTTGGACAGACCAACATGAAGACCACAAAGGATATGGGCAATGACTCCACCTTAAGTAGAGGACACAACAAACATGTATCTTTTCTGAAGGTGATATAGGACAGACCATGTCCTTCAAACATGAGGTTTCTATGTGAAGAGTGCAGAAGAGGCTGGGTTCTACATCAGGCCAAGTGCTTATCAGCATTTCACAGAATCATAGCATCACTGAATGGCTTGGGCTGGAATTGATCTTCCAGTTCCACTCCCCCATGACCATGGGCTGTGACCTTTCACTTGACCATGTTCCTCAAAGCCCCATCCCATAAGGCCTTGAACACTTTCAGGGCTGGGGCATCCCCAGATTCTCCTGGCAACCTGTTCCAGTGCCTCGCTACCCTCACAATTAATAATTTCTTCATAATATCTAATCTAAACGTACTCTCTTTCAGTTTCATTTACACAAGGAATTTCAGCAGCAGCCAAGGAGATTCCACTCACGCTGTACTGATCCTACTGCTTCTTATAAACCAAAGTAATCTCACATGTCTTTGAATAAAAATCACACCCTGCTCCTGTGGTCCATATCCGCACCTACACACACATGCTGCCAGCACACAGATTCAAGACAGGCAAGCATGGATTATGGTTTCTACATATGCATACATACTACATATAAAAACTGTATTTATTCTATATACAGAAAGACTGAAGTTTCCAGAGGAGGTCTTCCACTGTCCTGTCATTGCTAAAAATGCTGTGCTCTGCACTTTCTCAAGACATTCCATGGCCAGCACTTTTATGCTCAAGTTAAAAGCCCTACTTAATATTAGATACATACATATATACACAAAAATACATGTATATATAACAAGCTAAGATTAGCAAATGCCAAGTGTGAAGTAATAAAGAAAACAGATTTTTTTTCCAAGTTAGTTAACCAGGCTTAATAGTTATGCAGTTAAACTGCTACCCCATTTCAGAGATGTGGGTTTTTCATTCCAGCAATCAAGCTTTCAAAGCAATTTTGATTTTTACAAGATGGTATCATGACACTGCTGAATATAGTTGGGTATATTTTCCACATAGTTTTCACAGATGTTCAAGGTCCTTCAGAGTTCTGCCCTTTGCTGCAGTCTTTGAAAAGCTACTTCAACAACAACCTTGAACACGTATTTGCCCATGTTTTCCAAAAAGATTTTTGCCATTTTCACATGGCATCCTTCCTACAGGCTTTCACAGCAGACCTGTCCACAAAGAAGCTACCGATTCTTAATCCTTGGCATAACTAAACAATTTAACTGCTCTTGTTTTTAATCCTGCCTTTCATTCTCTTGTTCTTCATCAGTCCAGCTTTTCACATCTCATTTCAAATTGAACATGAGCTTTTTGGAACTGAACATGTACAGCAAAATGAAACCACTGGACCATTTAAATGCTAGCAAGATGTGCAGAAACAGTGGCATCAATCCATATTTTTACTTTTAGTTCACATATTAAAAGAGGATGCTGGCCAGTAATTCTCCAGGCACTTTTCACAGCCTCCACTCCAACTTGCATCTTCTCAAGAGAGTTGCATCACTATCACTATCACAGGCGCATATTGAGAGAGATACATAAATCTTCACACCAGTCTCCTTTTCAATGGGATCCTAAGAGAATTCAGTATTACAAAGCCTAAATTTTACATGGTGTGGGGAGAATGAGGAAGCAAATGTTCTTTCCCTAAGGTAAAAGTAACAAAGGCAGAGATCATAATTTTTACAATATTACAACACTCATATAAAAGCAGCCATCTCTTTTCCCTCTGAACTTTCTACACACTCAATCAGTCTTTAAATTCCCAGAAAACATAAAAGCTACATTTATTCATTTTAGCTTTTTTTTCTTTTTTCCTGGCTTTTGTTTCAAAAGAGCATTATTTTTTTCTGAATTTTCTAAACAAAACCAAATGCCAGTATATGAAAATCTTACTTGTTCTATTAGAAGTTTATTTGCTTCACTTTTTTACCACTAAGAGTTCAAACTTTAGGTCTTACAAGCAAATCTAAAACATGTCTCTCCAGAAGTTTAAAGTTTTAAAGCAGGATCCATAACATCCCAACTAAAACAAAATTCTTACTCTAGGGAGACGCTGACAGTAAAAAATACTTCTCTTGTTACACTGACATCTTGATAAGTTATTAGACAGTTATTATCCAAGAAATGTTATTTTCTTGTTAAAATCAAGCAGCTTTATTTGTCTGAAAGTACGAAAAAACCCCCATCCCTAAACTGCTCCTAGCTGTTACAAACTTGTTGAGAGACTCAGCTGTTGCATATAAGAGAGGTACAAGGAAACTACAACACCATTTTAGAGGAAACAGGCTGAAAATGTTTTCTCCACATATTTCTCATTGCACATACTTTGTGAACCTGACAACAGTTCCTTTTAAAACATTTTCTCCCCGACATACAAGATACAGGAAGTGGAGAAAAATATACTGATAAAGGTCCAGACTCTGCTTGTACTGTGAATAAATGTTGAACTTCAAACTATCATCACCAAATTCTCAAACCTCACTAGTTTACACTGTAATCTAACAAAATGTCACATAACAGTTTTATCCTCTTAATTTTTTTATCCAAAACTAAAAAATTGCCTCTTAACCACCGAGGATCGAAACTCATGGTCAATATTCCAATAGAACAGACGTTTCTTTGAATTGTTGCACTTACTCCATCCAAAGTCATGTTAGAAAGTAAATGGAATTTCCTCTTCGACAAAACTGCAGGATTTAGCTTATACTGCTTATATTCAGCACAACTGGGAGCACCATAAGTTTAGCTTTCCCAAGAAGCCTGCAACAGCAAGGAACTAAATCAACACCACGTGCAGAGAACTGCATTTTCCAAACAAGTTTAAAATGTTATAGAGGTGAGCTCATAAATAGTTTTTATTTAAAATGTTTCTGAAAAATACTTTGTGCATTTAATCCTTCAGGCTATGCTGAAATTCTCAGCAGAAGTGTAACAGGCTACCTTCACTATTCTGCATGTCTCAGCTGTCACCTACCAGCTCTATCATTTCTCTGCCATCCATTCTATTCTTAATTGTAGAGCGGCAAAATAAATAAATAGTGCTCTGAAATAAATTTTAGTGAGATTGATACATTTTTTCCCAACAAACTCTCTTCTGAAGGAAAACAGCTCCATCAGTTCTTCCCTTCACCCTTCCAAAATGCCTTCTTTTTTTTTCTTTTAACAATGATGTACACACTGTTTCTCATCATATGTTCTTGGAAAACTGTTGAGAAACTAATCCTACCCCATTCTTACTGCTAATTACAAAAAAAAAAAATTAACAAAAAAATCCACAATACAAACACTGAAACATAAAGGAACTTAGTTATGTTTAATATTAATAAATACTAAAATCTAAACAAAAATCTGATTTTATTTCAGAACAACAAAAGCAAAGAAGATGCAAGTTCAGTATTAGACAGCTTTATGTTGATGAATATGAAATGAAACAGGAATAAGGCTTCTGCATTCACACTGTAGTTATTAAGTTATTCTGAGAAACTGTCTGCATTATTATTATGAGGCAAATCTGGCTTAGTAATAAACCTACTGTGGATTAGAAACTATTAGGCTCAGTTTCACTGCACCCATGTGTACAACTCATATGATTACAGGCATATAGCAGGTGATAAACAGGCTTCTCAATGGAAGTATTTCCACCTAGCTGATTTGAAAATCGATCAGCTCAAACTCATAACTGGAAAGGAAAAGGTGGAGAAGTGTTCAGTGTGCATTTCTCCTGAATTTCTCTGTGAAAGTCATCCACACACACTTTTAAATGAGAAAATTTCATGCAGGCCATTTCGCCCTGGGAAAAAGTAGCCCCTTCCTCCTGTGAAGCACAACCAAATTGCTCTAAAGTCTCGCTTATCACACCCAAGAACTGGTTGCCCATGTTTACTGATATCATTCGTATAATCTTAAATACTTCAAATGAAGCTTTTGTGCAGTACTTCTCTACCTTTTTTTTTTTTTTTTTTGTTGTTTTTTTTTTTTTTTTTTTTTTTTTTTTTTTTTTTTTTTTTTTTTTTTTTTGTTTTGTTTTGTTTTTAGGAGGGGAGATTCTGGTGTGTAAATCATGCAGAAGCAGAAAGGTAACAGATGGCTGCTGGAGCCATGCCACAGAAAAGGCAGTGGCTGACAGGATATGTTATCCCTTCACAGCTGCAGATAAAACCTTGACAGTTTAGGATAAAATTTCATTTAAAAAAAATGTAGCTGCTGACAAATGAAAAAACATCCACCGGAGAAGACTATGCAGAGAGTATTTCATCCTGCAGAGATGATTTAATGCATTTAAAAGAATTTCTAAATACATGGGAGATGAAATGCCTTGCTGAAACAGAAGTTCTGCAATTTGGCCAACCATGGCAAGCTCAGGAGGTAAAGGCACAGAAGAAATCAAATGCCCTTCTCCCATTTTTTCCTGAAAATGCTAACAGCAAAACATCTAAGAGATCCCCCTGTGTGCCCATTTGTGTGCAGCCAGAGCTTTACAAGACATTTGACAGCTATTCTCATGCAGAAAAATGTCAAGCCTTCCCTATAAAAAAGTATTGGACGGAATCACAGAACTATACAGAAACCTAAAAAGACATATAAAGGGTAAGTTCTTGAAGGCCGATTTCTTGCCTTTTATTTTAAGGCCACAAATCTAGTTATGGTGTAATGCAATACATACTATGTATGTAATTACAGGATCATTTCACCAAAAAACAGAGGCTATTTCTCTCTGTGAATCATTGGACATGAATTACAGCTGACTAAAATAGTTCAAATATTTTGTGTCTTCGGTTGCAGTAAACTTCTTCACTGGCAGCAAACCTCCTGCTGTGAGCGGGCCCAGACATCCTGGCTGTCTGCAAACAGGGAACTCCCTGCACACTCCCACTCTAGATCCGCAGCTCCAAGTTCTGAACCGGAATGGGCACAGCAGCAGTGTCACTCAGCTGACAGCAAAGTACCAATACCTCTGAGAAACAAACACCTGTGGGTTGCTCCAGGCTCACCCTTTGCCTAGACTCCTAGTAGCCATCTCCTGGTCAAGAAAAGGGACCACTTTTCACACTAGCAACAAGAGCTGGAGTGAGTGATGCTGATGAACCAGCACAGATACTGAGAGAGAGTCACAATAAAATGTTATGCAGCCCTTAGTTTTACTAAGAAACTCTTTTACACATGTGTTCTCCGTACTCATTCCTCTCACCAGCACACACACACACACACACAAATATACACACGACCAGTCTTCTTGAGCTGCAGCTATCACACACAAATTTTCAAACTGAGAAACTGAGTTTTTACATTCAAGATGCTCAAATTCAGGTAGGTAGAAAGAAAAACATAGCATCAAACAGAATACAACAAAAAATTAGCCTTCTTCAAGAAGGAATCTATGAAATAAATACATCATGTCCTCATATGGAATGGAGAGATTATCAAGCTAACTTCAAATGATTTCTTAAGAGTAAAAAACTATATTAAAATACTTTCCTTAAACCTGTGTAGCTTTTGGTCATTTCCTGACATAAATTATTTGTTTTATCTTGAGACAGAGTTTACATAGCTCTTCCTTTCTCGGCATATGCCTTCCTTCCCCACATTTTTACCTTTGGTATGTTCAGGAAACCTAGATATCTCACTCTTCGCCCTCCTTTGGGCTAAGAAAACTTGTCCATTTCATTCCAGATCTTCAGCTATCCAGATCCTTCTACTTCATTAAACAGCAAAGACAAACATGACCCCAAAATTATTAATGGTAAATGGCAAGCTAAGCAGCAAGTGGTCCCACTGGTGCTGCAGTGACTTAAAGAAACTAACCAACCAAAACCAAACAAGTAAAAACCCCAAATATTTCGCAGTAAGTCTCGAGACTAGGAGTTTCCCTGGCAACAACAGCTGTAGTTTTCTATGGGATCACTGGTATCTTTTGCTTCCTAGGAAACTGTTTGCTTAATGCTAAGAACTGAGGTGAATCTGTGACCCTCACTTGTTCACTGAGCTCCTGGAGCGGGGCAGTGGAGTAGGCTGAGAAAGAGCAATCTAAATGAAGGTGGTGGAGATCACCAGGGAAACGGTGATGCATCAGAGAAATAAAAGCTGGAGGCTGGACTTCACATCAGGCTCTGATCCCAGAAGAGGGCTATGAAGATGATGAAGGCCTTGAGGGGAAGCTATATGAGGAGTGCCCAAGGTCACTCAGTCTGTTCAGCCTGGAGAAGGAGAGACTTCCTCATGACAGGAAGAGGAGGGGCAGGCACTGATCTCTGCTCTGTGGTGACCAGTGACAGGACCAGAGGGAATGGCCTGAGTTGTGTCAGGGAAGGTTTAGTTTGGGTATCAGGAAAAGGTTCTTCACCCAGAGGCTGGGCACTGGGACAGGCTCCACAAGGACCTCCACAGGTCACAGCACCCAGCCTGACAGAGTTCAAGAAGCATTTGGAGAATGCTGTCAGACACAAGGTGTGACTCTTGGTGGGTCCTGTGCAGGGACCATTCTACTTCAATGATCCTTACTGGCCCCTTCCGACTCAGAACATTCTATGACTTTGTGATCTTGAGTGAGCTGGTAGAAATAGGTCTATTACCATCTAACATTTTAAATCTACATAGAGCTGAAGTTCTTAAAGTGAAGTTTTTAATTTATAAAAGCTATAAATTCTGCTAGAAACTAATAGAAGTTGTTGACTATTCTTTTCTTTCAAACATTTTAGCTCTGCTCTACACTGGAGACGTTTTTTCAGCTAACACTTGATGTTATTATCTTGCAGAAATGTTCTGCACTCTCAATGTTAGCTCTTGTTTCCTGCTTATAAAATAGCTGTGGTATATGACACTGAGGTCCAGCTTCTGAAAATAACAATATCTGCATGGCAATTGTCTCATGATCGATGATGACTTTCCGTTGCTTATTTTAGTGAAAAAAATGAGACTATGCATCCTGATCTTACATGACTTCTTTAAATTTTCCCCCATTCATCTTCTCCATCTTCTCTCTTCTTGCTCACATTGTATTTCCCACGAAAGTAAAAGCAAGATTATCCTTTGAACTTCAAAGCACCTTAAAAATTTAACTTATTCTCAATGTCCCTGTAAAAAGTAAGATCATTATTATCCATTTGGCTGATGAGATGTCCAGGAGCTACTACTGAAAAACTTCTTATGTGGTTTATCTTGCTGGAAGATCATAACAGCTTACATGAGCCCAGTAAAGCCTGAAAGTATGATTCCTCTCCTTGTTTTTAATGTCTGATTAGAAAATATACTTAAAACACTTCCTGGCTCTTACAGTCTGTCATCACAGAAAGGCACCACACAGATTTTGCATCTGTGAAAGTTTGCAAATGAGACACAGGATGTTGAGCAAAACGTGTGGCAAACAAAGGCAAAACTGCACTGAAACATATACTTGCCATTAGAAGCTCAGTAATGCCATGCAAAAACCAGAAATGAGCTATCAACAGTATGAAATACATTGCCCACTTGTTTCTTCTTGGATGAATGAGGCCATTAAAATACACAACAGATGAAGAGAGAAAGAGAGGGAAGTGCTTTGTTGCTGTTCTTCAAGTGGCAGACCCACATTGGGGAGGAAGGAAGGTTAGAAATAACAAAACTTCAAAAAGGAAGCATCAGTCTCATCTCTCCTGAGCTATCAGAAGTGCACGTAGCACACTACATGGCTCTCCTGACAGCATCCTCCTGAACACCCTGCCTCACTCACAAGTACCTATGGAACCTTTCGCTTCCCTCCCTTCAGCATAATCTAAAAGAATTACTTTTTGGTAGAGGGAGAGGATTGGAAGAGCTAAACCTGCAGATCAAAATAAGAGACAAGGTATCATCTCTCTCAAAATTATCCCCTGCATACTGCTAAATAACCTGGCAAATAAAATGTTTATACATAACCTCCTCTACTCTGCTCATAGGTTAGGAACTGTAAGCTCTCCTGGACATACTCATTATTCAAACTACATGGACCAGCACCATCCATGTTACTGTAATATCCTGAAAGCGTGATGTTCCGTGAGCACAGCAGAGCAGATTTTCTAATGATAGGATAGGATTTCTTTAAAGACAGGATGGCAACATTACTGAGTGGCCTCCTGCACTGTCAGTAAAATGGTACCAGTCAAAAAGGAGAGAAAGAGGGTAGTAAGTACTTCATGAGCTAAAAGCAGAGTCACTTCATTCCTGTAGACTACAGTTCTAAATAGATTTTTTAAAATTTTCTGTTTCTTTGGTTCAGTTTGGTTGGGTTTTTTTTACTACCAAGTATTTATCCTAGAGAAACTAAGTTGCTAAACAATATAGGGCAAATTCCAGTGAGAAAAAATAGCAAATACAGGTGGATAATTCTGTACATACAGAATTGCATTTGCTGTACTGTGACATGGCTCCACCTGTGCCCAATGCCTCCCCAGCCATCTATAAACCACCTCAATGCAAACAGTGGAAAGACAGGAACTGTTGGTACATACTGCAATGTGCTCAAATACACACAAAAATAAGTTTTAGAAGTTCTGGATATCAATTCTTTACCTCACTGTAAGTTGACACTTGCAAAGACCAGTTAGATGCTTGTTTATTTTGCCATGCTCAAACTGGAACTAAATACTCGCTGGGCAAATCTTTTCCAGACAAGGTTTCCAGCTAGGTCCCAAAATCCCAGATTAACAGACTGCAGGATAGTCCATGGATTCCATCCTCACCTATTTTAAGTACGTAAGATTCGTCTTTAATTATCTTCATCAGGAAAGGAAAACAGATTGCTGTTTATTTTATCCTAGCTGCTATGTTTTTAAAAAACTAACTTGTGTACTAAGTAAAAATTCCCACCTTCCATCTACAAGAGACCTATATGAAGAATTGCAATGTGCTCCAGACTTGCTACTCTTGAATTGGGTCTATTTTTGTGCTGTTTAGACTCTTCAAATTTATTCTTCTTTTCATACTCAGAGGAGTATAGATTAAATCCTGAGAGCTTGTATGATTTCTTTGTAGGGAAAATAAATCCGGTATTTCCTTCCTATATGAAAGAAATACTTAAACACAGATGTACGAAATGAGCATTCTCAAACACCGTCCGGTTGGTTTCACCAGTACAAAGGGTCTGGCCTGAGTAAATCTGATGCAAAAATAACCAAAAAAAACCTAAAAAAACTTAGGGTGTTCACATGCCTAGAAAGCTGAAGCATTTGCTTCTGCAGATAAGCCTACACTGCCAAAATTTACATTCCCTGATTCACTAGAAGTGTGTTTCCCATGGCTGCCCTATGACCACCACCTTAAGAGAAACCTTCCCCTTTACCCTTAATTTCAGATAAGGGTAAGAAGGACCTCTGAAAACAATTAAGAGAAAAGGAGAGCTGCCTATCATGCCCTGTGTCACATAAGAGTATTTGAAAGCCCTGTTCTGTCTCATCCATACTGGGAATGTGAAATTCAATCTTCTACACTTGCATTAGAGAGTTAGGCCAGAAACCCACCAATGCCACCAGCAGTCCCTTGGGACTCTGAAAACTCAGCCCATGTCTCAGGCCTGAAAACAGCAGTATTGCACAGTGCTGCCACAGCTGTACCACAGTCACAGCAAGGTCTTCTATCTCACCAGAAGTTTCTTTCTGAAGGTGACAACCCTTCCCAAAGACCCTACCAGAACTGTTCCCACCAAGATTGCCAAGGTCCCACCTGTGCAGGATTATACTGTTATTTTCTTACCTCTTTAGACTCTCAGAGTGCCTGGCTGCTATTCAGACTTACAGCAGACTAACACTGTAAATACTGAGACAATCATTGTAACAAAGTGAGATTAAGTATTTGGAGAAGGCTCCTACAGAAATATTTAACAGGCCATGCTCCAAACTCTGTCTGCTAATCTCATAAGCAGTTTTATGGGAGCACAGAAATTAAACTAGAGTTTATTTTAGTTCTATCATTTTTCCTACAGAAAAAGAATGCTCTCTAGCTTGCATTTTGCAAATGAAATATATTTCTGGAAAAAAAAAAGAGAAAAAAGATGAGTTTTGAAACTTACAGTTCTCACAAAATGTTCTGATCTAATTTATATCCTTTTATAAATGAAAAGAAAGACAGTTTAAAAGTTTAGAAGATAGCACTGTTGTTTTCTGCTTAGGAGGAAATTAAGGTCAGCAGAGGTAATGAAATGAGAAGTTGACTCTGAAAACCCAAAAACCAACCAGAAACGTTTCAGGGTATTGCAGTTAAATCACACAGTACCTGGAAAACTTCTGTCTCTCTGCTGACTCACCCAGACAGTTCTAAAGCTGATGACTACTACAAGATAACTGGGTTTAATTTATTGTTTTCTTATGAAGCTGCAACATGATTCTGTAATGATAATGTTTTTTTCTTTTTAAACAAGAGCCAAATCATTATTGCAGTCTGCTCTATAATGAATAATGGACTTCTTACAGTTTCATTCACCAAATTACCCCACTTTTTCTGAATAAACAGTTCTAAAGGTTCTGAAACACATGAAAAGTGAAGCCACAATGGAAAGAGTGCAGATCAATATAATTCAAGGCAATACCAAAATGGACACTGAGCTCTGAAAATCACTTTGGTAGCCATGGTGGAGTGTATTCCACAAAATTCTTGCTGTTACCTCAGCTTTTTGCCAGCTTCTTTGCAGGAGATGACCTGTGTATACGTGTGTAAATAAAAACAGGTGGGAAGTCACACAACAATGAAGAACACCTGGTGACTGGACACATCAAACTACACAATTTGAGTTCATAAACCAGCAAAACCACTGTGACCACAAAACCTCATTGGTATGCATTTAAATGGAGGATATGAAAATGTTCTATTTTTCATCTGTTGTGTAGCAAGTGTAATTTAGCAGCAGTGGTACATGTACATGGTTTCTTACTAGGTTAAAACTTCAAAAATTAAGTAATTTATACACATTTGGCAAGTTCGGAATTTGGAATAATATCTGGAAGGCACACATACTAACAACTGGATCCCAACATTTCTATTTCTAGGTTTTCCCAGTTATCCTAAAATTTAGAAATAGACAATATAAAACTGAAGAATAAAATAATAATAAAATAACAATAATAACTATACACAAACCACAGATAATTTGTTGGTGCCAAGAGACAGATTAATCTTCCTTCATGAAGTAGGCTAGAAAATATCACATTAACATATATTTCTGATACTTTAAAATACTCAAGACTTCTCTCATTCACAATTCAGAAGAAACCAAATAATTATAAAATAAATACTGTGTTCTTTCCTGCCTTATACCACACCTTCATATAAAAGACTATGGCATGAAACAGTTGATATCACAGCCCTAGTGCACACTTATTTTCCTTTTTTTTAATATGTAGTAAACATAAAAGAATGCTCTGAAAAATCAGTCTGTAATGATATGAACTTTTTCATTTCTCACATACAGAACATCAGTATTATTTCTGACAGTGATATGGGATTTATTTCCTTTTTAAACAACAAGGCCTCACTTTCTAACAGTATAGATATGTAAAGTTTTCACTACCTATCTATGAGCTCCTATGAGCTAACAGTCTACCTGCATAAATTAAAAATTATCCCCTGCCACAAACTTGATTGTAAACATCTTAATTCTCATTTTTTTTAAGTTTTTGTCCTAAACTTTAAGTTGATGAACATTGAACTGCATTTTATGACAGCTTGATGATGCAGAACAGATGTTGAGCTAAAATTTCATTTGCCAAATGTCAGCTCAGAACACGTATTTAAAATTAGGAGTATCAGTAAGACAAACTACATGATGAAAACAATGGGAAAAAATGTCAATTACATCAGTGCCTGCCAACCATTTTTCTGGGCCTCCAGAAAGAAATTCTGTCTGAATTGAAGATTCCAGAAAATTATGTTCAATTTTAGGAATGCTAACTGCTCATTAGGGTGAGTACAATCTCTTCTGGATATCTACTTTTTCATCTTGAGCTCAATGACACATAGGAACTGCTAATCAAAAGCCTGCAAATAGTGTGCTTTTGTCTTACAGATTTTCCTCTGCCACTGAGTATTTTTTCAGACCTCTGGTTGGACAGGTAGGTTTGGTGTCTGAAAATGATGCCTACTATTGCCCTCTACAATTTGTGACAGTCATAAAACACTCCAACCAATCAGCCAACAAAAGCAGCAACACATCTGTATGGACACTTGTGACTTCTCAGTTGACAAAGTGCAGCTGCTGGCCAACTTGTGTACTTTTTTCTTGCTGTGTAAGATATAACTGGTAACTCTCTGGGGCATACAGCACAACTCAACACAGCCACTGAAAGCCTGTATTGCATTTGGGTTGTTTTCTTTTTTCTGGCTGTATCTCCCACATTCTACCCAAAGTAATTTCTATCCTTTCATATTATTTTTTGAAGTATCTGGAAAGTCTTTTTATCATTTCCACACTTGTAATATATTGGCATTTTTTGTAATCTATTAATATAAATCAACATGTTAAAAGCATTCTGATTGCTTTTGTTACTTTTCTCCAAACTCCTTTGAAATGTTCAATGTCTTTCCAATAGCTGAATGATCAGCAGCTGCTGTAGGCCACAGAGAGCTTCACAGAGCCTGCCTTAGTGGAGTATGGTTTCTGGAGATCAAGGCATAACATAATCAAGTGTGTTTCTGACATTTCTTTATCAGAATTATTCAAACCAACACACAAGGGCAGAAATACTAATACATACCACACACAGCCTATGGATCAAATAAATGAAATCAGGAGTAATGCAAACCTATTTACAAAAGTTTTGTACAAATTTCCGATCCATCTAATAGTAATCAGTAATTATATTTAATGATCCCCTCTAAAGGGTTTATGAAGTTCATTTTATACCTAGATGCCTCCTCGCTCCTCTCCTACTTTACCTACAGAAATCAATACTCATGAATGTACAGACGGCAGGACAAGGAAGAACCAAAAAAGCAGCAAATGAAAAATACTAGCACATGTCCTATACATTAACAGTCGCAAAGTGATAGCAAAGGAATTGAACAGAAATAACCTTTTCTTAAAAAGATATTATGTCTAAGACCTGTAGAGATACTGTAAATATGTCTTTCCTGTTTATAGGGAATAGCATTTTCAAGACCATCATGCTTCTCCTAAGAACATTTCATATAGATTACAGTCATTTCTCATCTGGTCTAGTGCACTCCTAATGTAAGTTTCTTTAACTTTAAACATAACGCAATTACAAAGCAAAGCTCTTTTTTCTGCACAGGCTTTTATACTCTGCATTAGAAATATAATACCACCGTTTCAGAAAAATACTTTTCCTCTTTCTTTACTAATGTTTGCTTTGGCACAGGGGGAAGAAGCGGAGCAATTAAATACAAATTTTTTTCAAATTTCTGCAGTTAAGGCTAAGGGATAAAAAAAAGGTTGAAGACAGAAGTGTTCTCAACAAGTAAAACCCTGCAAGCAGTGATGTTTATGATGTGCCGTAAAATGTTATCTGCGGTTCTGTTCCTGGGTGGAGAGAGAGAAAGAAGTGCTATAATACTAAACAAGTAAAGAATCAGTTTATTAATTATTTTTTTTTTAATTTTGGGGAAGAAGTTTCTTCAAATTGTTACTAAAAACCTCCAGAATTTTTGTTGCAGGCAAATTTTTGGTTTCTCCTATCATTAAATTACACATGACAACAAACAAACAAATAAATAAATCACACCATCTGCCAAAGAAAAATGTTGGTATAAACTAACACTTTCAGCAAGTTTAAACTCAAGTTACCAAAGAGAATTGCTTTCTTTTCCCTCAGAATACTGAACAGAATCACAAAGTGCAATGAGGATTCCAGCTAGCATTTCTGTTGCTGTTATCATGGAAGTCAAATAATCTCCCAGAAAATTCTCTCTCTAATCTATGGGCCTACTTGTGCTGTAAAGTTTCCTCCTTGCACCTTCCCTAAGTAGATTACGATGGTCACTAGCAACATTAAAAATTGTGCTAAATATTTGAAAAGCATGCACAGCAATAACCATTTCTGCAAAGCTGCAATTATATATTCTTTTACCACACACTGGCACTGCAAGGCTGTACAACACATGGGATGAAACACAACACTGGTTACATGTGGCGTTCATATTGCTCAGTCTAAGCACACAACACCGAAATACCCTTTTCTGCAGCATTTATAAACATTACATGTAGACAAACCAAGAACTGCAACAACTTCTGCTCAAGAAGCAACTGAAAATTCAATCCACAATGGCTACAGAGTCAACAGTCACTCCACTCCTCCCATTTCCAGAGAAAATAACTTTTCTTAAGCTTTTGAGGGGTGGCACTACTGAAAGCAGGCTAAACGCACACACATTCAAGACCACACCTATCATTTCATTGCACAAAACAGCTCATGAGAGCTTTCCAAGATGAAGCATTAGGACAATGCTGTCATGCAAAGTCTTTCGTGTACCACCATGGGTGTTTTTTTTTGTATCAACAGCAGAAACACGCAAAGCAAACCGCAATTACAAACCCCAGCACGAACAGGAAATAAAAGACAATGAAGAAGGTTTCACCCACCTGGGGTCTTTCTGAATGCTATCAATGGAAGGTGACCTAGCCAAGGTCCCTTCGGGTGGGATGGCTGGCCCAGATTTGCTGTATGGTGATTCAACAGAAGGACAATACTGCAGCTGTCGGTAGGGGTCTGCGTAATTGGAGGCTGGGCCGGCCGCATAGCTGGCCCTCTGGAAGGTCGCGGTTGCGTTCTGTGTGCCGTGTTGACTGCCTGTGCGCTGTAAGGGTACGGAGTCGACACCAGGGGAAGATGGGGCTACGACAGGAAAGTAGGGACAAAGTAAAAAATTGAGGACCTGTTCACAGAAATGGTTAACCAGGTCTAGGCAGAGGAAAAAAAAACACACACATATAAGAGGGTTCAAAAAGAATGAGAAAAAAACGAACAAAAAGAAACAAGCAACATTGTCATTTTCCAAACCTTAGAAGGAAATAACCATCAAACAAATTTCTAAATGACATGCCAGTTCTGGACTAGAAGACCTTAGTACCAATTAAACAAATTGGAGATGTATTTTCACCTAGGGTTCTAACTGCACTAACACGAAACGAAGTGCAGAAGCAGCATGGGAATATTCAAGCTAAGGTTCACAACCACCACTGAGTGAGGCTTTTGCAGTCCCTACAGGGGTGGAAGTCAGTCAGATCCACCAACAGGAGGAGGATCAATGCAGGCTCAAGAGTCCAAACTGAGACAGATGGCTCTACAGCAGAAAAAATACCCAGCCATCCCAGATTTGTAGCCCTGGTATTCATAAAGCAGGTAAAACCAGACGCCTGCTACTGAGAATCACTACATACACTTTTTTAAACCATCTCTGGCAAATTCACCTTAGTTAAGACTTAGGAGAGTGTTATTGCTAAGTCAGTCTGAAAAAGAGCTAAGCACAAGGTGACCATGTAGATGTCTTAATGCATGCCAGCAGCGGCTGCGCTCATACACCACAGCTCAAGATTAATGCATTACCAGTTCTGAGCAGCTTAACCAATAGCTTTAAACTGGCTTAATGCTTTTGCGACTCAAAAATCTTATTAATCTCTCTTGTAGCCCATTATCTTTCCGTTACAGCACTGGGTGGTGGAGATGCAGTCCACTGGATTAAACATGAAGTATTTTTGAACCCAAGTCCTGTTAATGGCAAATGGATTATCACTGTGAGGACAAGAGAACCAGTACCCACACAATCTTTGGCCTGGAAACAGATACAAATTAATTGCTGGCTCTGCTCAGAAGAAAATTTGGACTGTTTGAAGTGGCACATGAACTCATGGTGGTTGCCATTTCCTCCTGTCCCAAGACAACATGAATACTTTTGCCAAAAGAAGTGGCCTGAGTCCAGGGCTATTTTTAGCTGGATCATATTCATATGCTAAACTTCAGACAAAACCACATACTGAAGAGACAGGTTTTTATAACAGATTTCCCAATATTTTTTTCATCGGCATGNATATATATATACACACATAAAAACCTCCTTAAGAAATGAGTAATTAAGACACACAGACCTTTTCATAAAACTGCATCAGTTCAAATATATTAACAGTATCAGCATATTTATACATCCCATGCACAAATCATGCTAAATTCAGTGTTAGAAAGAAAGATAAACATCACATTTTAACAGAAAATACAGAGTTCAAAACCAAAATCAGGTGCCTTGTGAGAAAAAGAGTAATAANGGAGATGCAGTCCACTGGATTAAACATGAAGTATTTTTGAACCCAAGTCCTGTTAATGGCAAATGGATTATCACTGTGAGGACAAGAGAACCAGTACCCACACAATCTTTGGCCTGGAAACAGATACAAATTAATTGCTGGCTCTGCTCAGAAGAAAATTTGGACTGTTTGAAGTGGCACATGAACTCATGGTGGTTGCCATTTCCTCCTGTCCCAAGACAACATGAATACTTTTGCCAAAAGAAGTGGCCTGAGTCCAGGGCTATTTTTAGCTGGATCAAATTCATATGCTAAACTTCAGACAAAACCACATACTGAAGAGACAGGTTTTTATAACAGATTTCCCAATATTTTTTTCATCGGCATGCACATTTTAAAATATTTAATGCATTGCAGGTCCGTGAAAGGGATTTTAAGCATTTTATCTCAAAGTGTCAGCAAATGAAATACAGTGAGCTTTCAATACAATTACCATGGTTTTGTATGACCTTGTACTTGTCAAAATTACAATACCTGATAATTTTAAATTTATATTGAATTTTTTTACTTATTTTAATTTTCTTTCTTATGGTTCTAAAGTTTTTAATTTTACAATAGCAAGTATGGTAACTTCATTCCAAACACGAGAAATTGGGATCACCCACTTATTTATTTCTCAACCCCTGGAAGTCCTCAAGGTCAGGTTGGATGGAGTTTCAGCACTCTGATCTAGTTCAAAAGGTCTCTGCTCACTGCAGGGGGCTGAAACTGGATGATCCTAAAGGTCGCTTCCAATCCAAATTACTCTATGATTCTACAATCACATTTACTCACAGATATAGCAACATTTTACATGGATTGTTTTGGTTTAATTACTAGTGTGTGTGCATATATATATATATATATATATATATATATATATACATAAAAACCTCCTTAAGAAATGAGTAATTAAGACACACAGACCTTTTCATAAAACTGCATCAGTTCAAATACATTAACAGTATCAGCATATTTATACATCCCATGCACAAATCATGCTAAATTCAGTGTTAGAAAGAAAGATAAACATCACATTTTAACAGAAAATACAGAGTTCAAAACCAAAATCAGGTGCCTTGTGAGAAAAAGAGTAATAAAACAAGTTAGAGAAAATACTAGAAATATTTTCAAGTGAAAAAGAGAAAATGTAATTGTGTACTGACATAGTATACTCTTAAGCACTGTCACTCCATAGAATATGCTACTACCTTTTCACAAATTATATGGGGAATTGCAAAAAACTCTACAACACCAATAATGCTGAAAACAAGAACTTCATCGTAACGTTTATCGCTTTGCAAAATATTCCACTGTATTTCCTTCATCTTGTTTGCAAGACAGTTCAATGGAAATCATGTTTGTTTTCAAATTATTTGAAAAGTTTTCTTTGTATTTTCTCCTTTGTCTTGTTATCAAAATAAGTATTTATATGAACTGAAACTGGCTGTCATCCGAACACCTACAAGCTTATCAAGTCACTCTGATTCATTTCTCAAATTACCTTCCTAGCAGACTGCTACTTCCTTTTGAATTTTATCACAATGAACACAGAAATGTCATATTCAGAATAGGAGAATGAGACAAATTTATGACTTAAACATTCACAATTGTGTTTATTTGGACAGTATTACCCAGATCAATTAAGAGAGAAACAGAAAACCCAAACAACTACACGTTAGAAAAATTTCTGCATCTAACTTGACTATATCCACTGTCATTGACTGTAAAAGGGTTATGCTTTAGCAGACATTTTTACAAAAATAAGTGTATGTAAAACTGAAGCAAAATTGTCTTCTACCAATACACTTCCCTTGCTTAAACAAGTCCCTTTGGCAGCCAAACCTACTGAGTGAACTGTGGCTCTTCTAGGCTATGGAAAACTATTGAGATCTCCCTTCTATTTAGCCATTCAAACAGCAAAGCCAGAGTAATTATGTCTAATGAAACAGATTCAGAAGTTGATTTCCTCGCCCAGCACAGTAAATCTTCTCTGAGCACAGGGCATCCATAAGGCACATACCTGGACTGAACCAGAAAGCATTCACATACATTTGCAGATGGTCATGCAACCTTTAACATGTTTTTCAAATGAATACACTTAGCTCTTCTTCTAACTTTTGCATTTGACTGTCCTGTCAAATCCAAGCCAGCTACACTTTGACCAGAATCAGGTCAGTTTAGGTGAGATGACAAAGATAGGGGGTTTGCCCTAGCAAGGGAAGAGAGGAACTGCAACAGAGGAAGAAAGGATTTGCAACAGAGCTGTTTCTGGAGAAATGGGCTGGTTTACCCCTGGTTTTACTCCACCAGCCTGAGATCTGGCCTGGTTGAAGCAGAAGTCACGTTGTTTCCCTGGGTCTACTGCTGACCCTATTCTGCCTCTAAGTAAAGGTAAAACCAAAAGTCACAACCACCCTGTGAAAAAGCAGGTTTAGTTTTGTGAAGCTTGAGGGTAAAGTTGTCAACAAAACCAGACCCTGCCCTGGTCTTCCAAAGTCCCAAAACTCACAAGGAGACCAAGATTAAAATCAAATACGCAGAAGGACTCAAAACCTTGTTTATCCCGTATTATGTCTTACCTAAGTGACCACCCATGAAAACACTGCTTTCAAGAGCGACTGCTCCCCTCACTTTTTAGGAACTTACATGGAAATTCAGTGGATTCTGAATGTCAGGTAAGTTTCTGGAGTTCTGCTTGCTCCTTTTGCACTGGTCGGCCTCCCCACACCTCCTTCCTGGGACTGCTCAGCACGGTGGCCTTGCAGAGACACAAGGAGAGGGTGACTGGCACCCAACCTCCCCTCCCAAGTGCCCCACTCCAGACACACAGGAGGGGCTTGCATGGTCCATGACCTGCAACTGAGGCCGGCTCATGCTGGAGGGAGAGCCATAGCACACACTCTCTGCTGCAGCCAACAAAGACCCAGTGCAAAAAATGACATGCTCAGTTGTAGGTCAATAAATCTCTATATATTATCAATATTTTAAACTTCAATATAAGAACTGTGCTTGAAAAGGAAAATTTTAATATTAGGTTGAGAGAAAGGTTTCACTGAGAATTTCTGAAATGAGAATTCTCCAAGTGAGCATTTCACACTGTGCAAATCACAGTCTCAGTGATCTCAGTTTGTCCCCTAAACATTTAAGATCTTGCTTGAATTTGTCATGTCATTAATACCTAAAAGATATTATATCATCTCAGCCCCTTACTACTCTAACCAAAATCATATACCCAGCAAATAAAGTATTTGGGTACCACACAGACATTTAGTATGTTCTTACAAATGCTTGTCAAAGAGAAAGAAAAGCCCCTGTTAAATATAATGAACATCCTCCGAAAACCTGATATATGCCTTGATTATTGCTCTCTTGATTGCAGAAATAGCATATAGAAAAGCCAGTCTTCGTAATTTTATTTGATTTTTACACGGTATTAACAAAGTTATCACAACTTTTATATTAATGCTGATAATTTAGGTGTATCACTAAATATGATCATAATATGACACTCAGAAGCTGACTTTCAGCTTTTGAATGTTCTTTTCACACCTGTGGCAGATGTCAGAAACCACTAACAAAATGTAAAAAGCAAGAACACCTTGATCTAGGCAGGGATACTATTGCACCACATCCGAGCATCTTAGGGAGATCCACTTTGCATATGAACTGCTAAAAAGTTCAGACTTTCTAGAAGCCAGATGACATTTTGCCAAGTTAACATAAGAAAGATCAGACCTTCAGAAATTATAAACTCATTAATGAGAATTATCTTGCTACACCTGCTTGCTGAAAATTACCTCACTGATGCTGCTGTTTGATTTGCAGGTATTACCTTGTAAAATCTTCCTCTTATTATTTGATATTAGACATTCAGTTCCTGTGCTAACCTCTTCCTAATTTCTTTCATGGAGATTTCAGAATCATTTTCTTTGTTTTCTCCCTTTATTTTTTTTCTTCACTGATTTGCACTTGTAGTTGATTTATACTCTCTTGTGAAAGTTGAAAATTAGATCCTGGTGAGATATCTTTTCAGTGCAAAGTATGTCCACCATCCCTCTGTGAGTTCATAAATGATATAAATGCAGTGCATCCTGTTGGTACCAAATTTATAGGAAGATTTGCAAAGCAGATACTTTTCCCACCTAACAGACCATAAAAATAGCACAGTGCATTCTCTGTCAATTAGGAAAAAACTCATCAAGCTTGGGACATACAAAAACTTTAACTCAAAATGCTGAAATGAGTGTTTTAAGGCATACACCTGCCTTTTTGCAATAGAAGTTTAAGAAAATGTATGTCAATAAAGCTAGTAGCGAATTGGCAATCCAAAGGAACAAGCACAAACAGTCAATTTTAATAGTGTTCAAGATGCATGGTATTACAGATAACAATAATAAATACTACTAATAATAATTTGCTTAGCTGTTACTTTCAGAAGCATTTTTCCACATAGGAAGTAGAAAATTTTAGAGAAATACGTGGTTGAGGGAAACTGAAAATATTTACTGAAAGAGGGGAAAAATGCCTCCCCATAATTGATATTAACCATATCTAATGCTGTTAAGGTTTGATAAAGGCACTATCATATCCCCCTGCTCAAAGTACACATGCACAAGGAATTTTGTACTTCAGACATGCAAAGTGAGAACAAAACAAAACAAAACAAAAAAGCAAACAATACAGGATTTCAAGATACAAGGCTTCAGTTTAGATTTAAAATATTTAGGACCTTCTGCAAATACCAATACCACAGAAGTTCTATGGAGGTTGACGACTTTGCTATGTGACTTCTCATACTCAAACCAGAAAAAAACACCATCAAAACTACTACAACTTTCTATTTCTCGTTTTCCATTTGCTCCTCCCTCACTTTTCTGCACTCTTTGTTTTGTCCTATTTAGTTTTTCTTGCAATCAAATTTCCAGTCTCCTATTCTCAGCCAGAGACAAATGAAAAGGACTTTTTTAGCAAATTTTCCTTTGCATCCTCATGAGATGGGCTCTTCACCAGCCAGCCAGTCTTTGATTTCAAACACATCAACCCTTCAGGGCTTCCAGGACTGTTCAGCCTAATTCTTTCTGCAGGCTCCAGCTTTCTCCAGATGCTCCTATTTTGTGTAAATCAGAGAAAATACAACCTCCTTCCCTCCAGTCAGCTTCCCTATGCTCAGTTCTGTACTTTAAGCAGCTAGTCATGGCAAACAGGTCTCCCTGCTGCACAAGGTCTATCTTTTAAGGGAACATAGCACTATGCACAGGGAAAATGCAAGCAAACTAAAGAAATTGATACAGAACAGGATAGTGCATAGCAAAAAAGGCTTCTTTTCCACCCACAAACATGTTAGTCATAATTTCCTCAAGTACTGGTTATACCTAGCTGTCACACCTACTTGTAATTAGTATGTCTACAAGCTGGTGCAAGTAGGTATTCAGTAATATTTTAATCATCAGATGTTTTCATGACATGGTGAGGACGAAGCCTTTTTATCAAGGCAACGTTCTTGTGTCTATCAGATGCCATCACAGGAGATTTATATTTTTCTCACTTTTCCATCCAATCTTCAAATCCACAGGTAGCTGTTTAGCTGCTATGCTCCTACCGCTATCGGAAATACCCAGGGCCTGTCTGAATTATTTAATAGGCTCATTGCCACTGCTGCCAGCTTAAAGTACTAATCCTAATGAAGGTCATAAACATATTCAAAGTGAGTGTACACTCCAACCAATCATCTCCTTACCACTGCAATAAAGGTAAAGGACATAAAACTGTCTCCTGACCACTGCAATATCTACATGCTACTCTCTTACAAAAGAATTCCTTGTTTCAGAGAAACAAGGAAACATCACTTGTGCTCTATATATTGTGTTCAGTAAGTCTCACAATACAAAAACTGACAATCTTTGAAGACTGAAGAACTGAACTTGCTACTTCACTGAGGTGTTCTTTCAGTTCCATTTTCTAAGAGTGTTCTTTAGATCTAACACTAATTGTAACAATAAGGCTGAATATTCCTTTGCTTAGAAACTGATGTTTTTTCTATAATGCAGAGTCAGTCAAAGAAAATACTGCTTCTTTGGCTTCTGAGCTATTCCTCTATTTACAATACAGCTGTTACCTGGTCACTTTGAAGGCTTTTGTCTATCTTATTCCACTTTATTTTGCCCACTCTCACATTGTGTCTTAGTTCCCTATTTTTTTTTTTCCTGTTGGAGGAAGCTGCCACTGCCTAACCCTCAGCATATGGAATTATTTTCTTCATCACCAATTAAGATTTGGCATTTCTTTACTACTAATTATTTTACTTATGGGTTCATTAAGCAATTAGCTGGTGTCAATCTGAAATCACCTGGTGCCACCAGGGTTGGCAATAGAAGCAAACAACTTCATAAATGAAGTCATCTATAAAGATTTTTGTACTTCTAAGCAAATGCTAATGCAGAAACAGGTAGATGAAGTAATACAGTGAGCAGCAATGGTGACAGAATTTGTATTTTAGAAACTTACACTTCAGTTCAATAGATATAGTGGCTGAGATGAGTGAGCTCCTGCACAAGCTAATTTTGCAACAGTGATTAATGAGTCTTCAATGAAGCCTGAAGTCCAAACCTGAATGCAGCCTTTTCCACAGCCAGGTTTGTCACAGGCTCCACTGCTGTGCCCCATCTCACATCCCCACACCCATAACCTTCTCCATTCTACATCTCTCCCTCCAGTCATTTACCACCAGGAGGCTCCAGAGTTACAGGGTGTCCAACGCAGTAACACAGCCTGCATCTCAAAGGCTGTATCTCAAAACCATATGTAGTTGAAGCATAATTTTAAAGTACACCTAGTCCAAGTGGACACCAGGGTTTTATGCAGATATTAGAATTTCAACTATATATTTTCAATTATTTCAGATTTCCAACTCAAGGCTGGAACAACTTCCTTCCTTGTTTACAAACCAAAGGAGAAGCCTCATTTTTCAAGTTATCAGTATTATGAAATATAATACTCCTTTGCACCTCCAGGAACTGACTGCATTTTAAATCTCTCAGATTTTAATCTCACTAATATATGCAACTTTCATTCTCAGGCTCAGCTTCTACCACGTTTCAGTGATGCTGCTCTGCACGTAAAAAATGGTGTGTACACATAATGTGATAATCAGATGGCAACTTTGGCTGCTAAAGACGTTATTGCCAAGATATTTTCTCAGATTGTGTCTTCTCTCTCTGAGCTCCATCCCTCAGTTTAGGAAGAATGTGCAGTTTAATTCATTTGTTACATGACCATTTAAACAGAAAAATCAACAACTGCCCTTCCAGAATTTGACATGCTAAAATTCATCATGGGAATTTCCTCACTAGAGATAAAATTCAACCCTGAGCAATGGAACCGTATAGGAGACATATACATCACCTTCCTCCTCTTTGCAGTAATACATGATTTCACATTCTGTGTGTGGGACAAAACTGCAGCAAATACACACAAACCACACTGCTGCACATAAATGAGCCTACTGCAACTAAATCTCTGCTTTCACTCCTAAAACAACCTTCTCTTGAAATTTCTGAAGTTTCCTGTCCATCTGGCCAGCATAAAGCTGAACAAATGGACAAAAGTCACAGTTAATATATAGAAAGATATATAAATAGTATGAGACAATAACAGATTAACAGACTGCACTGCATCATGCTGCAGCCATCAAGCACATGGACATCTCCTTCAGATTTTGACTTTTCCTTATTTAGGCCACTATAATCTTAAGTAGTAAAAAGCATTTCTTAGAACACCTTAATAAACTTCAGCTATTTTAATTAGTAGTTTCCACTCTGGAATAGACAGTTGTTTTGTTATTAAGGTAATCACATTTGTGCTCCAGTGCCAGACCACATGATATGTTCACCTAAAACATTAACCTAACTTCTGCAAACGATAGTTTAAAAGTTGTTGAACACAGTTAAGTAAAAACTACCTATTTGTATACTTGTACTCATAAAATCTACATGTGAACTGCTGAAATTACAACAAAGGGATAGTTCTAAAAGTAGCTAGTCTTATATTAAGAAAAAAGAGAAAGGGTACAGCTTGAGTAAAAAAATAATAGGCTGGTGGTTTTTAAGGGTACCTTTAAATGTAATACTGTAAAAGGAATAATCCTCTAACAAAATATTTAGTCATCTTAAAGATATGACTGGGTAGCTATCTGAGGCACAGCAGTGTTTTTGTTCAGCAAAGATTTACAAGAATGAGATTTATGAAAGGTGTTTGAATTGAATTTTTATTTCATGAATGACAACCTTGCATTTCTATGCAACACTGAAGTATATAAATGAGAACTAAAACCTAATGTGATGAATCTTTAAAAGAGACTACACCTGTATAGTAAATTGATGACAAATACAACTACAGTTTCTGGCACAAACACTGTATTTTCTCAGTAGTGGCAGATGAGATTTACAGAGTATGTACTCCCTTGAGCAAGATTTTATAATCAAAGCTCCCCCTCAACAGGTAGCAAAAGTTGAGGGGCACCTGAGAAATGCGCAGACATGTTACAAGTCATCCTTCTATTAAAAAAGAAGAATAGAAGAATTAGAAAATATATGGAACAAAATACAAGCCTCTGGAGGTATGCTGCTCATGGGACACGGGAAAGAGGTCATGGATACTAACCATTCTAAAAGGTTTCTATTCTGCACGGTAAAATCTTGTCTGTATTCATATGGGTGCAATTCCTCTATGGAACCCAGTCACGGGCTCAGTACTCTGACACTACAACTATCTTATTCAGAGAAATGTTTCTGCACTATAAGGGGGGATATTGCTTTCAGATTACAAAGGTGATTCTAAAGAGTTTTAACCTCTGGCCACCTCCTTCTCCATTCCTGTCCACAGGATACTGCTGAAGTTGAAAACAGTGTTTTCCTCTGCCAAATTTTTAATAGGAAGGAAATAAAATAGAAAATTCTTTCTCACAGAAGAAAAAAAAATCACCTAAAAACATATATGCAAGACTGTAACACAGGTAGGACTATATGAGCGAACCTGGATCTGACAAATGAAATGGGATTATGACTTTATATTGCTTTGAGGTGATTTGTTATTCTTTATGCAGATTAGTAAGGTATTTTCTGCTCAATTTACTTTGTAGTGAAGATTTGTTCCCTGCTTGCTTCCTATAATTCTCTCTCCCAAAACAATGTTATCAAGTGGATGTCAGTTAGGAGTACAGGTCTATTATCACAACATTACCAAACTGAAAGAGATGCAGTCGTAGGAATAATTTTTCTTTTTAATTTCTCTGAAAACATTATGTCCCATAGCCAGAACTCCATGCTGTGTGATTTATCAGCATGATCGTCAATTAATCTGCAGCTGTGCCAGCACAGCACATCCATGTACAGCACATCAGCTTGTGACACAACAAAACAACCTGTCCCCCAGCCAGAAAAAAAGCCACCACCTAAGCAGAAAGAAGCAATATTTGGTATTTGTAGTCTAACTCTTGTAGATTAGGAAGAATGAAAAATTAAATACAAATTTGAGAAACAGCATAAAGGACAAACGGTTTAATCTAAAAGGGGCAAATGAAAGCTGATATTTCTATTGCTCTTCCTTTTCCCTATAATTTTAGAGACAAATAAAGAAAAATATATATTTGAAACCAGAGTTTTTCTTTTAAATGAAATATCTGTAATACAGGAAAGAGCATGTAACAAGGTAACTTTTTATCAGCAGCTAGATGACATTCTGAAATTAATTACTATACCAATGTACTCATTGGTACTCCCTGTAAGAACCTGACAATATCTAACTGCACGTATACATGATTTTTTTCTCCTCTAAGCCCCCTTAGATATCTTTTATTCATTAATCTGAAGTCTATGGAATTAGAAGTGATACATCTGGTTAACTAAATTCCAGTTCCCTGCTGAAAAGCAATACTTAACACAACCCGAGAAAGGATAACTGTCCATTAACTGGGATATAAAGCACCCTTTGGAAACTGCCACTGGTGATATGCAAGGATCAGACTTCTGATTCCCAAAGATTAAATTAGTTTGCACACCTTTCAGGTGCAGAAAACTGTGAACTAAGCCCTCTGTATGTGATTCATCATGATATTAAAATTGCAGACCCTCAATGTCATTTTACATAGTCTCATTTTATTTCATGCTGTGCTCATTTTCTAAATTTTCTTCAACATGTTTAAATCATGACAGCTTCAGTGATTTGAAACAGCGAATGACAAACAAGTTACCAAGGGACCATCAAAAAGATATATCTCCCAGAAAAGTTTAAAAAAACCCCACTCGTATTTGTTTCAGATAACACCACCTGAATGTTGAGTATCAAATGCAAGGTGCAGAACACCTGTGGTATCAATACAGGCTGGGGGACGAAGGGACTAAGAGTAGCCCTGCCAAGAAGGACGTGGGGGTGGATGAGAGGTTGGACACGAACCAGCCATGTGTGCTCACAGCCCAGAAACAAAACGTGTCCTGGGCTGCACTCAAAGCAGTGTGGCCAGCAGGGGAGGGAAGGAATTCTCCCCATCTACACTGCTCTGGTGAGATCCCCCGTGGAGTGCTGCAGCCAGCTCAGCACAAGAAAGACATAGACATATTAGAGCTGGTCCAGAGTAGGGCCACAAGAAATAGACAGCTGGAGCACCTCTTCTATGATGGAAGGCTGGGAGAGTTGCCGTTGTTCCACCTGGAAAAGAGAAACCTTCAGGGAGACTTGAAAGGGTACCTGAAATAAAGCTGGAGAGGGGCCTTTTTTTAGCAGGGCTGTTGCAATAGGACAAGAGGCAACGGTTTTAAACAGAGAGGCTAGAAAGAAGGAAGGCTTTTTTTACAATGAAGGTGGTAAGGAGCAACTGGAAGAGGCTGCCCAGAGACGTGGTAGATGTCCCATTCCTGGAGACATTCAAGGTCAGGTTGGACAGGGCTCTGAGCAACCTGGTCTGAAGATGTCTCTGCCTACTGCAGAGGGTTTGGACTAAAGGATCTTTGAGGGTTCCTTGCAACCCAATCTATTCTATGACTCTATCATTCTGCTTTAAACTATCTCATAACCATTAAAAAATCCCAACAAATTTCAAAGGTCGAAAGATTAAGGTTTAAGACCTAAAAAATGGTTCAAGAACAGTTTATCTCTAAAAGCATACAGAAAAACACCATCTGTTTGCAATAAAACACAACTACAATAAAGTACCTTAATTGTTCTTCAAAGAAGAGTAAATCACTCTAAAGGATTCAGACATCTAAATTTTTTACTTGTCAAATTTTTGTGTATTGGAAAATTGCTTCACTATATGAAATTTTTAGAAGTCATGATTTCAATGTGTATTTTTTACAAAGATATTCACTACTTTATTACACACTAAGACAAATATTTACAGTCCTGTGAAGATGATGTACTTTGTCTCAGTTCATGCATCCTTTGTAGCCTCATTCTCCTTTTGTACAGGACAATAAAGGAGGTAAGAGACATGACAAAATGTTGAGAGCCAAAGAAAGGCTAAGCTGGACCAGCATAAAAAACATGCAGCAAATCAAGCCCTTGTGTATTCCAAAGCAGCATTAAGAAGCCCATGCAACACTCTCCTCCATCCTTGCTGTAAAAAACTGTTAAAAAATTCCTTGGATCTACTCAGCAATTACTGTTCCCACAGACCTCCAGCTCCCTTGCTGGCAAGGCAGGGCCATTGAGCAGCAGAGCAGCACTCCCTCCCAGGACAAAGCAAGGTCTCTGCCCCACCATGCCAGCTGCAGAGGGAAGGCAGGGCAGGGGCAAGGAGATGGTGGCCAGTGCAGCTTTCCAGAAGCCACTCCATAGTGCCAGACTTCTGTCTACCAGGTCAGTGAGATGGAAGTTTGAAGAGGTGAGGCCTTTCCTACAGGGAGGGAGCCCCCAGGGAACAGGGTCAAATGACATTTGAACCTGGCTCTGAGAACCTGGACTGCTCCGCTTCACTTGTGCAAAACAAGAGGAGGAGGTCAGAACCCTTTGAACACCCTCAAGAACCAAAACTAGCTACCTGACCTCCTTGC
Organism: Irena cyanogastra; assembly: GCA_013397155.1. Taxonomy (NCBI): domain Eukaryota; kingdom Metazoa; phylum Chordata; class Aves; order Passeriformes; family Irenidae; genus Irena; species Irena cyanogastra. The sequence goes on along the minus strand of VWZV01001825.1, from coordinate 90,104 downwards.
AAAAAAACAAACTCAAAGAGTACAATTCATTTTGAATGCGCTGTTCCTGCCTAGGTGGAAGAAAAACGGGGATTTGGCTTCACCCTCTCTACTTCTACTTTAGATCACGAATAGAGACATGATCCTCACCACAGACACCTCATCAGACAGAACATGGAGGCAGCTCAGTCATGTGTGAGACAGCCACCAGCCCAGTGACAAAAGAAGGACCAGGTTTTCTTGTACGCCTTCTCCTTGGACACTGCTTGAACTCCAGGACAGCAAAAGCCCAGGCCAAGTGCAGCAGGCATGAAGCAGCAAATGATGCCACTGCCACCTGGCTCCTCTTCCCATCCCTCCAGCAGTACCTAGTCCACGAAGAAAGACTAGACTCCAGAAACAAACACTGCTTCTACTCTACTAAAACAAAAAACACTTCTGGAGGAGAAGTGCAACATGACTACAAGCAGTACTTGAGATAACGCATCCCTTGGTGCAGACTCTTCCTTCAGCAAATGGAAGTACGAGGCAGAAGTGGGATGGAAGGCAGAGAAGAGGACAAGAGCATCTGTCCAGATACACAATAGTGATTCTCACCTTTGGCAGTTTTTCCTGAGCTGCATCACAGGACAATGAAATACTGTGTTTTTCCCTGCCACTGGCAAATGGCCAGGAGCAACAGATAACTCTTTCCTTTGAAAAGCAGCTGCCTTGGCTGTTAACTGCTCTCCAGTCAGCATTCTTCCTCCACACAGAAACCCAGCTTGTAAATAGACAGATTTCTGCTTTGCACCTGCCATCACAAATTCCACAGGCCTCTTCTCTTGGATTGGTACTCTGTGCCATGGTGCCTAGGAGGTGGTGCAGCCTGTGGCAGCACAGCTTTTGGTTAACAGACATCTTCAGAGGTGCTGGTGTACTGGTGGAAGCACTCAAGTGGGAGGAATCTCAGGGAGACGGACCTGGCCTGAAGGGATGGAGGCCATCAGTGAAGCCTGAGGGCAGCAGCCTGGCAACTGCCTGCACACAGAGGGACACTGGGGAGCTCTGAGGGTAGCACAAGAAGTGCTGCAGGAGTGCACCTGCCACAAACACATTCCCCAATAGGTAACCTATTGCAAGAGCATGCCTGACAAGCCCTTCAAATCCACCCTAAGTGACTCTTCAGAGACAATACAAACTTTTACTGCTTAGCCTTCTACTGTCCAACCTCCTTTCAATAAATCCTTCCTTTCAGGGTTCTCTTTAATTTCAGCAGATCAATCACCGACACTACTCCTCACTCTGCTAATGCTCTCAGAACGGTCTTTGCAGTACCTTGCATGCCCTGTCTTCATCAAGGAGGCAGCTCAGCTCCACACACCCAGCACTCCAACAAGCACCAAGTGGTTGTGGAACCACACAAAGCTTCTGGACTTTGAAGTCCATTCAACTATGACTAAACTGTGTCACAATGCCTTTCCCATGGTGACCTTTGGGCGACAGAGACAGAGACCATTCTCAGGCTGTGCATCCCGAGACCATCCCTAAGCTTCCAGCCAGGCTGCCAGGGTTGCCCTGATGCCAGTGAGATGCACGTATCCTCCACAGAGCTGAGGAGGATAGGTTCACTCCTCCAGTACATCCTTGTCACTCTTGTAAGGTTGGGGTCAAAAGTATTTGCCTGCAACCCCTGAAACCAGTGAGTGCTCTTAAAGCATGAGTACTCCGGAGGTTTTAAGATCTAAATGCTCACAGGTCACCAGCAGCACCAGTACTCTAACACAGCAACACTTACTTTATCTGATAGTCGCTCTTTGTAGAGAGTTCAGACAAGCACAGCTCTCCCATTTCTCATCCCTCTCTCCCAGACCACTGGGGATAGTACTCTCTCAAGGCTTTTACGAACTTTATCTGGAAATTACATCCTTTTTACAGAAGAGGGCTCATCTGTTTCTCTGAGGGACCACAACAGAAGCATGAGCTTTCAGACAGTGATGCCAGCCTCTGGAGGGTCATGATAACTGCTCACACAGACCCCACAGCTGCCAAAGCTGTGCTCCTGAGCTGCAGGTCAGCACTGACAGCTCACAACCCGAGCAGCAAGGATGCTTGGTCCTCAAGACAGCTACAAAAATCCCAGGCTTGCAAAATAGTGTGATTTTGCCTGTTTTGCCTGGTTTCATGTTTGACGTGGATTAAATGTCAATATCTATAGACTAAACCTCTAGTTTAAAATTCTAATTCTGCAAATAAGCAAACAATCATTGATTCCGTGCTGACAGTCAACCCTTCCTCCCTCTTAATTAACAGCCCTCTTCAAATTCCATCAGTGTTCATGTAAACATCCCATCAAATAAGCTTATCTCTACTATATGAATAATTCAAAACCTTTAGGTTTATGAGGAAAATCAGTAATGAACCTGCCTCAACAAAAATTACTAGTGTTACTTAGTTGGGTTACAAATGCAAGCTATAAGTTGTTATTCAGTAAATAAACTAATTTGCTTTTTGTACTGTGTCTGAGTACTCCCTCCAAGCACATCCTTTGAGGCTTCCCATTTCAGAACGAAAATTTCACACTTATTGCTTTTACTGCAAAACTTTAGGCTGGTACTTTTTATATAAGAGAAGGCATTACAATTTTAAGACCAAAAGGGATTGTTAAGTAAAAGCTTAACAACCAAAAGAGCTTTTACAGGGACTGCTGCCAAATTTGAAACATTATTTTTAGCTTAGACAGCATGACAGTAACACACCCAGTTATAATTTACACCACAGGTACAGGCTGGCTGGAACAAGACTAGACCTGGGGAGACAGACTTGGTAGTGTTTGTGGATGAAAAGCTCAACATGACCTGGCAATTTGTGCTTGCAGCCCAGAAATCCAACCGTGTCCTGGGCTGCATCCAAAGCAGTATGGCCAGCAGGGTGAGGGAGGGGATTCTGCCCCTCTGCTCTGGTGTGACCCCACCTGAAGTGCTGCATCCAGCTCTGGGTCCTCTGCACAGGAAGGACAGGGAACTGTAGGAGCAAGTCCAGAGGAGGCCACCAAGATGATCAGAAGGCTGGAGCACCTCTCCTGCAATGACAGGCTGAGAGAGTTGGGGCTGCTCAGCCTACAGAAGAGAAGGCTCCAGGGAGACTTTAGAGTCCTCTCCAGTACCTGAAGCGGGCCTGCAAGAGCTGGAGAGTGACTTTTCACAAGTGCACTAAGCGATAGGACAAGGGGGAATGGACTTAAACTAAAGGAGGATAGGTTTAGATAAGATACCAGGAAGAAATTCTTTACTGTGAGGGTGGTGAGGCACTAGAAGGCCCAGAGAAGCTGTGGACTCCTCATCCCTGGAAGTGCTCAAGACCAGGCTGGATGGGGCTCTGAGCAACCTGGTCTAGTGAAAGGTTTCCTGCCAGTGACAGGGAAGATGGAATGTGATAATCTCTAAGGTCCCTTCCTACACAAACCATTCTGGGGTTCTATGAAGAATTCATCCTATCGAAAGCTATCAGGGGAGATATTCAGACACGTTTTGTACCTTCTGCAGTATGTAGTGCAGAACTATCATCATGCATTTCATTCTCAAGTGAAACACAAAAAAAATACTAAAAAACGAAAACATCACCCAAAAAACAGTGAGTATATACAACAAACTTAATTTAGTTCACCACATAGAGAAATTTTAGCTTATTGAATTTTGCTTACTGAAGGTTCATTCACATAGAAGATGAAAAACTCTTGAGAGGGCTTTATCCTCACTTAATGTAAACATTCTTGAATGTAATATGTATTTAAGGGCCCATAAAAGAAAAAGAGGTGATGTCTATAGTAAGTAATCATTCACTTCTTTTCCAAAGTAAGTGAAATTTTCAAATTCAGGAATAATGTTCTGTAAAATCAAACAAAACCCCATAAAAATCACTGCAAACCCCACAAAGTACAACAAAACTGAAAAAAACTCCAATCAACCAAAAAAAAGCCCACTAAAAAAAAATTAAATGGTTTGCAAGTACAACTAACTTAATTTTTATTTCCAATGGGAAGTGTTAGCTGCAGAGAAAAAAATCCAGGCTTTGGACAACTTTAAGTTTGCCTTCCCTTTTCTTTCTGTCAGATGTAGAAAAGCATGCATTGTTTTCATGATTAAAGCTATTTCTGTGATAGACAAAGGGTATGAACTATGGTGTACAAAGAAGTGCACTGAAGTCTTAAAGCTCCCCACTCTGCCATGACTCATGCACACAGAATATACAGGCCATGAAGGCTTGGCAGGTATCTTCACAGAGTACACAGTAATCTACATCCCTCATATCTTACACCGAATAGCAATCTAGTCCTAAAGTTAAAAAAAAACAAAAACAATCAAACAATGAACACTTAAGAAAACCCAAAGAAGGAAAAAAAAATGATGTGCAAACTTGAACTCCTTTCCCTCCTTTCTGTTAATTTGAAAAATATTGTATGGTCTCCATCAGAAGGGATATGCTCCTGTTGGTACTTGTGCTAGAGGCAGGAGTCCAAGAGCTGATCCAATCCGGCTCAAAATTCCCTCTGAGCACTGACAGCTCTTCAGCCTGGCTGAAGAAAAGGCTGAAGCATCTGCAGAAAGGCTGATAGCATCTGCAGCTGACAGCTACCAGCAGAGCAACAGAGTGATTGGACTGGCACACATCCATCTGCTTTCATTTCCCCTGACCCTGATGATGAGGGGTGCAGGGGGGAAGGCATGGGAGGATCAACTCAACACAAAGCTGGACTGATGGGGTCTTTCTTCAGAGTGAGCCTGCAGCAAGGTTCAAATCTGCATCCCAAGTGGCAAAACAAAAGTCACCTTCGCAGGGCACACCTCTGCTACCCATATGACTGTGGAGTTTTTAAAATTTTTTTCTCTTTCCTTCTGAAAGTTCATCTCCATGTGTAACCAACTAACATTCTGTGACCCAGTTTAATTCACTGTAATTGTTCTCTGTGTTGACTAGGTTTGCTTCCTTTACTAGGTATTGTGAACAGTACAGTCACAAGACAGCCTGCTACTTCAGCACAGACAACCAAAGGGATATTATGCAAGCAAAACAAGAAACTCTCTTCAGGGCATGTCTGGCAAAGAGAGCATCACATAGGCAATACGAGGCAGCCACAGGTGGAACAGGATGCTTAAAGTTCAGTAGAAACAGCAGCTTCAATCACTACCACTGCCTCCACTGCTCACTGATGTAAGCAGAGGTTTTATCCCTTGCATGCAAAGAATAGTAATTTTTCCTCATACACGTGTGACTCTATACAAAATGTAAGACTGTGATAGTTTCTTTAACAGGAGAGGAATGGTGCTCTTCAAAAAGCATAAAGCGGTTACAGGTATTTTGCTAGATAATTCTCTGGCTACATTTCCTTTTTAAGATGTCCTCTTATATTCTGAGCACCCAAACTTGCACAAGGGAGTAAGACATGCAAAAACTGCCAGCTTTTCCCTTGAAGAAATGAGGCTTTTAAAGAAGTTTAAAAAAAATAGTTTTAAAAAAAAGCAAAGTATCGTGCTCTGAAAAGTGCGTTTAACTTTTCCTTGATGAAAATAGGAGTGATCTGAAAAGGGACATAATCTTCCCTCTTAGATCAACACAGCGAAGATGAAACACCAGAAATACTTACAATTCCTAAGGCAAGTTTCTTCTACATCTGTGCTTTAGGCTATTTTGGCTGTAGCATTTATATACTCTAATTATTTTGTGCAATAAAGACCATAAATATCCCTGTTGATTTTTGATCTATTTGTGGGTTCCAACATACAGCTGTATTTCATTTGGTTGAGGAGACATTCTGCAAGGAGGACTTGTACACCAATGCATTTCAGGGACAATCATTGTTATTTATGGATTAACCAGTGATGCTAACAGCTTTTCCCTATGTTATAGTTCAATTTTATGTCTGCGTACCTACACCAAAGCATACCTCTGTGGGACAGAGGAAGAAAATTTACTTATGATTTACTCAGAAAACAAGTGAACAATCACTTAGCTTTATGTGGCAGGAACTTTGTGGTCCATTTGCAACACAAAAATTACCTTTGTAAGCAAAAAAAATCCTAGCAATTTCTTCAGAGACAATAGATCTTTCTCCAAGACAATACACTAGATTAACAGAAGTATTTTCTCTCTCCTTATGAGTAAGCTCTCTCCCCAAATTAGCTTAATCTACTGTACATGTAGCACAACATTAAGTAAGGGAGAGCCCTTTTCTGCACATATCTGGGGTTCTATTGATAGCTGCCATCTGCAAAAGGTATTTTATTTGACTGGCATGCACAGAATACATTTGGTTAAGCACAGCAGGAAGAGAAGAAGAGTTAGTAGCAGAGAGTAAGTTACACATCTCATAGAAAGACAACCATGCAGGTTACATCCACCTACCTGTACTAGTGCGATATGTTCCAGTGTGTGCTGGTTGCAGAGGGTCCCCCTGACTCTGGCTGAGACTCCTCATAGGGGGCTTCTGATAAACTCTGTCTTCGTAAATAGGATCTATATGGTGCTCTGGAGACTGCAGTGCCCTTAACTCGGAGCCAAGGTGGCTGTGCTGGCTGCTGTAAGATGCCCGAGACCCAGCTGCAAACAGATTTATAAGAGATGTTTAAGGGAGAGAAAACAAGAGACAAATACAGGATCTGACTATTAAAATTTTACTTGAAAGTAGCGCTTAAGCACAAATAAAATCCCCAAACAAAGCTAAGTAGTAAGTGTTTCCAACATGCAAACAGAAATAGCAAACAAGGGCAGCTACAGCTCCACTCCATCTGTATCATCCAGCTGCCTGCATCTACACCAAAATCCCATTTCTTCCAAGGAAACTACATATTTTGGTGAGATAGATATCATGATTACCATCTCTTCTTAAACAGAGACCAAAGAATCCACCACCTCCTCTGAAAAAAAGGGAAAAAAATCCCAACCCTCCCCCTTCCAAAAAACAAAAAAAATCCCAAAACCAAACAACCCATTCCCCCCCCCAAAAAAACCCCAAACAAACAAAAACAAACAAACAAGAAAAGGCAAAAGCTGTACAACACAGGAACGTCCTCAACTAAACGGGTCCAGGATTGGGGGAGGTAGGAGGGTTGGGGAGAAAAAGCAGCAGCAGTCAAAATGAGTTTCATATTTTATGCCCGTATCTGAAGATCTACAAATGAAATAAGCTGGAGTTGCTGAATGGATGTAGTTTTATATGAAGGTTGATCTTTCAAATGCTTCACAAAATTGCAGTAGCATGGTTGTGCCTTATCAACATTTTGTCTTCAACACTTTGAAAAAAATCAAGTTGCTAAGACTTTCTACAACCTAAATATCCTCTGAGAATGAATAAATTAAACACGCCTCCTGAAAAAACTATTTTAAGGATACAGCTTATTTCTCTTTTTTAGTAAATAACAAGATCAAATGTGATTTTATTAAAACATTTTCTTATTCTACTATTAAAACCCGATTATGTTAGAACATTTAAAAAAGACACTTGTGTATTTCCAGCTGTGACTGAAGTTGTCATTTCAATCCTTTTGCCACTCAGGTACTTCAGCTCTGTGGTTTGTTATCAAGATTGGCAAGGAGAGCCATGGGGATGCCATGCAAACATTACACATTTTGAAGGTAAGAATAAAGTAAAGTAGGCAATAAGGATGCAAGTAACACTTTGCAAATGTCAGATCTATACAACAAAGTGGTAACATGCTACTTAAGTTTTTAGAAAAACAAAGATACAACTATTATGGCCCTTGCTGCTAGTTCTGTGAGGCTGAAATCCTGGATGCAGCTGATGTTCCACTGGCTGAGCCTGTACTGCTCAGACCATGGGTGCAGTCATTCCTGCTGAAAGCCTCTGCCACAATCACTGTATTTGCAGTGGTTATGTTGCATGAACAGACACTAAATACTTTTAAAATGCAAAGCACAGATATAAAGTAAGGTGAGATAGCAACACAGGATAGAAATGAGAAATATACACAGACACAACATTACTTAGACTTTAACACAAATTGTCTGGAGAAAAGAATAATTTATTCCCTTTCCTTCTTCTAATCAGCTTGTGCCATAGACATGTTTTCTTCTGAATTTTTCAACTTTTGTACATGTTTTTAGTGGAATGCCCTATTTGCATATTTTTCCCTTCAAACATTTTTCAGTCTGACTGGCCATTAGCACACTGCTGAAAGTAATTCTGTTGCTCCCCTCACTAAAAAGTCTGCCAAGAATGCCAAATATTTTATCTCTAACTACAGCAATTATCCAGAAAGTTGATATTACTATTACAGAATTAAATTCTTCATGGTCTACATTTTCAAAGTGCTCTTTAGCCCTGCACCCTTGAGACTGATTTTCAGAACAGCTGAACTACTACCACCACGGTCTAGTATCCTTCAGAGTGGCCTGAAAAACAGCCTGTTGTGATTATGTCCAAATTTCAATGCATATTTGGCTCAATCTGTATTCAGAGGAAAAAATACAGAAAAATTGAGGAGGAACATTTCAGACATTTAACAGTGTATCAACAAACCAGACTTGCTACAGAACAAAGAATTACAACCCATTCTAGAAGCACTACAATTCTTTTGCCCACATACAAGTTAACAGTGGTTCTTGAACAATAGATTTTCTTCCTAACTCAGCTCCCTGTAAGCTAAAAGATTTTTCCCATTGAACTCAGTAGCAGTATAACACAGATATCAGCATGTTTCCAAACTGTCATGGTAATCTTCTGGTGAGGTGGGCTTAATTCAATCTCCTTCATACTTTACCAATAGTTCTGCATTTTTGAGTGCTGATACTAGTCTGAATAGAAGCTTAATATCAGTTTATTATGCTAATATTGAACAGAGACTTATTTGCAAATTATGCATGTAATTAAGACTTTAACACAACTGGACTAAACAGTAAGCACATGTATAACCAGAGAAACTTCTTGACCAAAACATTTAATCAACCTGATTTGACTGAAAACAGTTAAATGGCAATCTAAAAAAAAACTTCAAGACATCTGAGTAACAACTTTATGACTGGATATCCCCCCTAAGAAGTTCAAGAGTTAAAACCCTATCAGGGAATAACTACCACTATCCCTCTAACATTTCAAAAAAATGAAGATTTCAATAGGTAACTAAAATATTTTTGTTTTAGAAACTAAACCACTCTCAAATCTCAGAGACTGAGGCCATTTTAAAATCATGTCTCTTAAACACCTTAAGCTTCAAGCAAAAATGATACTTTTCTATATGCAATTTTACTACACTATTTTCAAATTATCAGATATCAATATTCAAACACAAAATACTACCACCCTTTAAGGTTCTTAAATCTAGTTAAAAAGACAATAAATCAGAAGATTTATAAAAAGATGTAGTGCCATCATAGTTTTTAATGTTTCTATTAAGTTGGTATTTAAAAAACTAGAACAGCAAGTTGATTGAAGTTAAAATTTCTTTTCAGTTACTCCTAGAAGTTTTTCTACATATTAATTTATTCAAGTCTTGACTGAGGAGCAACAGGTTTTTATTGCATATTCTATTTAAATATTAAAATCAACTAACTAGTAGCTGTTATACCATGAGTTACATCCAGGAAAGATCACACAGATAACTTGGGGATTTCAGACAACTGAATCTCACCTCATCTACACACTCAAGCCTCCACCATATTCTGCTGCTTTGGAAGGCACTGGAGAGACAGCTGAGATAACTGATCAAAACAAAGACCATGAACTCAAAGAATGGATGTCACTGAGAAGGAGAGGTGTAACAGGTCTCCTGCCTGTATCCTGGGTTAGCAGCCAACAGCTACATCCTTTCCTATTCAAATCTGCAAGCTGATCTGTATCACTGCCCTCAAAAACACTTCCATTAATACAGTTTGAAGCTCACAGAGGCTGGAAAAGCAACCAGATCAGAATGGAAAGAAGCAGCCAATACACTACTAGGAAGCAACAGCAGATTAGATCAGCAAGGCCCACGAGCAGTCTCGTATTGAGGAGGCTCAGTGCACACTCAGAAGTGGTTTCCCTAAACCTAGAGGAATCATGAATGCATGGCTCACCCCAAACTGCACTCACCAAACCCTGCTCTTATCCAGCTGCCATCCCTTCACCCCACGAGCAGCACTGCACCTCTCTGGGTTGCCTGAAATCAAAGCAATGATGTACATCAAGGCCACATGCCTTTCTCCCACATATTCTGAAAATGGATTCAACCCTACTCCCTGGCCAGCCCACCTTGACAGCAACTCTATTTCTCCTTCTGAGATGTAATCAGGCATCAAGCCCATTCACAGACAGGTCTATGCTCAAGTTCAAAGAAAACTCATTATTAAACTTTCAGTCCAGCTAGTTGTTATTTACAGATGATGCATGCAGCACCAGAGCATAGCCAGAACTCTCACGATCATGGTGGTGAAGAAGTGGGGTAGCAGATTAATCAAAAAAACCCAAACAAACCAACCCAACCCAAAACCACTGAGAAGAACTAAACCATTATTTAGGGGTTCAAGAAACCATCCATTAATTAATTATTCCAATAGTCTAATCTTGCTTGACAAAAGACTGAAAAATTATTTGATTGCAATGCTGGAGATGCATCACAGCATAAGGTATATAGAAGACTATACAGGTCTAAAATAGCTGTGAGAGGCACCAGATCAAGAAAAAAAAGTTAAATTATTTTCTTAGAACAGAAACTGATTAACTATATGAACAAAAGCATACAGTAAGGAGAGTCTTCTCTGTCTTCCGAAGCCTCCAAGACTGAAACCTGAAAGAAAGCGGAATGTCCCCTCTTCTGCATCACTGTGGAGCTTTCAGAAGTCATCTGTGGCCAGGTTCCACCAGGGTATCACATGAGCCCTCAGCCATGTGAACTGGATTAGGGCAACAGTGATAACCTAAAACTGTCCAGATGAAAATACACATTCCTACATGTGGTATTTCCACTCTTTGCACATTCAAGAGGGGCAATAGAAAGAACACATGAAAAGTGCAGTCCTACCAAATTGGATTAAAAAGTTGATCTCCACTGTTTACACTTGAAAAATGCCCACCCTACTAGCTAAATTTTTCCACATTAGTTAGATACATTCCTCAGTAGTATAGGGAAATAGTTGTTTCCTAGGAAAATGCTCTTTTTTGACAAAGTCTCACTACCCACAGGAAGATAAATACTGTAATCAGACAAGTGGTACATGAAAAAAATACACAAAATAATCCCTAATTGGTCTTCATAGCTGGTGCAGGCTGTCAAGAAAATAAATACAACAGATACGTTTGAATAACACTGCTGATCTGACAGTTTAGGTCAATAAAGTAAACCAATATATTGGTGTTTGTCATTACAAGAAACTAAAGAAATTAAAATTACTGAAATTAATGGATCATGGGCATTTGTGTATGCACTAATAAATCTTAGAAGTTTTTATTTGTGCCCCTTTTGAAAGGCTTTATAACCTGTCATCTTGCCTTGCTACAGCTTTAAGAAAAAGCCCAACAAAGTCATGATACTCTCTAAACATCTCTAATAGCAAAAGCATACAGTACTGTCCTGTCTAGGATTTAAGAACTCCTTGGAAATACAAAATATGCAAGTGACAATCTCAATGCTAAAAAACCCCATTCAGATTTGACCAGATAAACCATTCAGCCATCATTCAGAAATCTTTGATCATTAAATACATTGATCAAGAGTCTTGTTAAACAATTTCTTTATGTATATGATGGAGGAACATCATTGGTGAGATGTGAGCTGAAGATCAACAACTATTGTACCACCCCTTATCACTTATATGTTAACAACTTAATTTAATTTAATTAATAAAACTTCATTGCAACCACACACCTTTCAACACACACCACACTTCTGGCTACTTCAGGCTCTAAGTACCAAAATCAGACTGAACACACTACAATACTTCACATTTAGAAGATGCATCTTTCTGAAAAGGAAGATTAAAGATCCACAGCTGCTGCATCAATTCTTAATTTTAAATATAATGACAAATTTGCTTAGACTACAACTTTTTTTAAAAAAAACAAACAACAACCAACCCCAGACTATGATAAAATTGCAATAAGCCCATCAGTAAGATAAGGGCCTGTAGGCACAGAATCTGAAAGAGAATCATAGGAATTTTGTGGCTTTGATATGTTGCATGCTTTTCAGAGGACTGAAAGAACTTTTTGATTTAAATAGCACATCATAGCTGAAGACCCTTTTTGACATAGGTTTCTCTTATATGCTTGTCCTGAAATGCTACTATTAAATAAATAGTAGCATAACAATAATGCTACTTATTAAATATATATAAACAGTAGATCAGGTCATAGTTTCACTGCAATTCTGAAAAAGCAACAAGTGAGAAAGAGCATATGAATAGTGGGATTTTTACTCTGACCTCATATGTTATGAAATCTGTTTTACAGATACTAACCTGCTATAATTTACATAGTAAATAAGTTGATGTGAACATAAGTGCAGAATTAGAATTGAACAGGAGGAGAAGCAGAGTCAAATATTCACAGCTCAAGTTCTGATACTGACTTTGTTTTGTGCCAGAAATTTATGCAGAAACATCTCCAAAATGCCTGCCTGAATGTATGCATCTTCTAGTCATACCATTGGAAAAAGAAAGTATGATTTACAAGTAATATGGCTATAAATGAAACTAATAAAACTCAGATAAGGGAAATGTAACAGCACTGTGTGATGAAAATTACTGCACCAAAGAGAAGAAAACACTTCTAACCTGACTACTGAAAGTGAATATAAATTGTTAAGACATGACAGATGGTTAAATTAACCAGTAAGACATGACAGGCCATATGGCAGTTCCAGCTAATGCACACCTTGGTACATCAGCTCGGGCCCCTAGCACACCAAAGATCTTCAGTCACTAGAATCAGGACACAGTCTCCAGTGAATTATTTTTAACTGGGTTTAAGGTTTTTTTAAACACAGTATTTTCACCTGTTTAGATTTTACATACACACAAACACAAATGTATCAATTTTTTCTCTCCCAAAACACTAGAATGAACGATTAATTAATGAAAGCTCAGAATTAAAACTAATTTCTGTTTTCACACTTTTTCGATTCTCACTACATCATTCTCTCTCTGACTTGGGACTACTTGTACAGATACAGAAAGAAATAATGCCCTCAGTGAATTGACTAATCACCCATGACATTTTTCAACTGATATCAAACTCTGGATGCCTGGAAAAAACCCCATGGATATGCTACTTTGGCATCCTCAGCCCACACTACAGGAGCTCATCACCAAACAAAAAGTCTGTGCCCCAACATTCAAGTCCCCAGAACTTGCCTCACCTGTCAGTATCTTAGATTGCTTTTCCTCAGGTTATCTACTTAAAAGATGGAAGGGCAATATGATGCATGGTCTGGAGTGTTTCTTGCAAACTCTCACTGCACTGTCAAACCTATTAGCAGTGTCACCGTCAGGATACTGCCACGTTCAGCTCACACTGTGGAATTTCCCCAACATAATTTGTCCATTAACCAGATTAAGTATCTTAGAGAAGTCTCCTCAAAACAGATTGGCTTTGGCTACTTAAGGGACACTGCAAAACCAACATCTGAACTAGGGCCAGCACTTTTCTCATCAGTGCTAAAAATAGAGAAAGGAAGGAGGAAAAAAAAGGAGGTTACACTTTTATAAGTGCAATACACATGCCCCAAATAAACCTTAAAAATCATTCAATAAAGCTTAATATGCCTTATAAGAAGTACCCACATAATTTATATCACATTTAAACTAGTTTTTAAACAAATATTGGCATCCATTACATTTGTCAGCATATTTAAAAGAAAAAGAAAGGTAAATATATTTTTAAATGGTCTGTGATTTTAGTAATGCAATCAAACTTTAATGCAAAGTATTGTATCAATTACTATAATTCTAAGAATCTAGGGAAAACAGAAGAACCACACTATAAATTTGTATCTCATCCCAAGCATTTTCTTCTTTCTGCTGCTGCCCTCATTCTGATGAAAAGCACTCACCTACTACAACATTTTATCAAAAATAAATTGCTAGTGGAAAAGAAAAGTTTGACTGGAAGCAAAGATATAAGAGGCAAATGTAGCCAGGAAGAAAAAGCAGATTAAACGTGACAGACAAGTTCAGGGAGATAATTCCTATTTCATTTCTCATCTAGAGTACTGTCAATGAAGAAAAAATTAAACACAGAAACTGTCCCAAAGTAACCACTACCATACATCAACAATTTGCCTTCAGCTGGGAAGGAAGTAAAAGATATTTTTTTTTAAAATCATTTAGTAAATATTCATACTGGGCGTTACTTTGTGTTTTTTCATTCCCCTCTCTTAAGCTCTGCCTCTTCCACGCCCCTCAACCCTGCTGATTTTTCAAGAAAAGGGAGAAGAAGTCCCATGAACAAATGGGAACAGATGCTGCTATCTGGTTACACAAATCACTGTTCCTAACTTTCCTGCTCGCTACCCACTTTGAGTGCCTCAGCAACAGGATGACGTTACTAAGCAACACGGCCAAGCAGCTCTGCAGAAGCTGTTTGCACAGTTCACCACAGCTACACGACAATTGAAAACAATATTAGGCCTTTGGAGCACGCAGAGATCTTTGAAGTTTTGCTTATCTTGATCTTAGAAAAGATAAAAATTTATTATTTCCAATTCTGAACGCTAATAGTTTGTGTTACACCATGAGCTCTAGGCTGATGCAGGGGCTTTGGCAATGCATTCAACTCAGCAAGCAAAGGAATTAAATACTGGTGTGCTTGATGAGACATGCCCCAAAAGCAAGCATCCAGAAAAAAACTCTCTATGGGATAGTCTGTGAAGCCCCACAGTGAAAGCTTCACTGACAAGGATTGCAAACCAAAGGGAAATAACAGTGCATCCTTCATTCCCCAAAGCTGTGTCTTCCTTCTTTCACAAGGCTGTACCTAAGCAAACTCAGAGACCCAATTTCTGCTGGTTAAGCAGCAGTACAGGCTAAACATCCAAAATCCCAAAGGTCTTTTTAGGGCTAGAGACCACTTCCAGCAGCAGTGATTTGCTAAGAAGCACTGCTGCCTCCAGCAAAACAAATCAGGCACTATTGCACTAATGCCTGCTGGTGAAAATTTAACTTTCTGATCGTGTTTAACACTGTGGAAAAGCACAGCAGCTAAAAAACCCCAGCAATTCTGAAGCCTTCCCCCAAACTAAGCATCAGCTCAGTCAACCTTAAATGGAGCAAGTTCTCAGAGCAGCTCTGGTACAGGGGGAAGGGGAAAACCTTTCCACATCAACTCCTCCCTGTGCAGGGAACGGAAAGAATATCTAGAGCTTAAATCCAACTAGAAGTGAAATTCTCAAGATTTTCATAGAGAATTTGAATCAATTTGAATACAATCTAACTAAAGAATTTTGTTACGCCTGTAAAGAAGTTCAGACCAGCAATTACCCACTTTTACAATTATGCTGGAAAGTTTATTGTACCATTATTCAAGCTGGTTTTAGGTTATTTCCAACATGTACCTATTGAGACCTCTGCTAGAAAACTTTAAATAATCTCCTATTACTAAAGTCATTATAATCTAAAGCAATTCCAACAGAGATGCTCTAAATAAAAGAAATGCTGAATGTAGAGACCAAGAAAAGGAATACTGTTAACACCATGACATGAGTAGCTCAATGACTTAAAATTTATGCTGAAATAATCATTGCATCCCCTAAAATAAAGTTCTCTTTTCATTAATTATTGTTACTAATATAGCAATCACTCAGAAGCATGCATTTAATATTCAACTTCCAAAAACTCAGAAAAATACCTTATGAAAAACCTTCTACAATAATCAACAAGCAAAGGAGGAAATGGACAGCTACAGAGTCTTTTTAGCAGGAACTTATTGTGAGAAAAAAAAAAAAGAGAGAGCAGAGAAGAAAAGAAACAAACAAAGTAAAACAGACTTCGCAATTAACCTCACAAATGTGGATTATTGCTGAAAAGCATGGCCAGAAAAGGACCTTAGGCTGAAAGAGTGCTGCCATTCCAGCAGAGAGTCCATGCTAAAATGAAATGGCCATGACAAATGCTGCAGGAGACAAATGGGAAAGAAGGTCACTGGCAAAAGGAAAGCAGATCTAAGATAAGGAACATAAAAAATGTGTTCAATGTGTTCACAGCAGTTTGCAATAAACTATTGGAAATGTTCAGCTTCAAGAATGGCTTTAAAAGTAATTTCAATTAGAAGAACGAGATTCACGTTGTCCAAAGGTGACAAGCACTTGAAGCATTCTGAAGTGTCACACAATTAGTTACTGGCTATTCATAAATGCAAATCGACCCTATTTGCATGTCAAATGGCTGCCCTGCCTATGAAGCCAACGCTTCCAGGGTCATATGGCTGGCTGAAGACATGCACATCAAGTTTTGCCTTAATTTACCAAAGTGGTCCAAAATCTACTGCAGACTGAAAAAAGCACTGACATGCAATCACAACCTTGATAAACTTCAGAGAAAAAGAGTTTTTTAAGACAGTTAATTCTTGAATTTCTGGATTCAAAAGATAGGATCTTAAGCATGGCAGGACACAAACTAGATCACTTTGGAGGAGATGCTCATTATGTTCAGCATTAGCTGATTCTTGCCAAAGGCATCTCAAGATGCAACACAGACAAAAGATGACACGAGCTACACAGGATCTCCAACTTCAGACAGAAAGAAACACAAAATTTCAATGAATAAACCTTCAAAATGTTGAAGTTTGGTCAGAGACCAGATGAAGTGCAATCATGACTGGGGGGGGTCATTGTATTCATTAGGGATATTGGGTTCAAATCTTCTGAGGGAAAATGGAGGAGTACTAGCTGACAAAGATGCTCCAGTCAAACACATAATAGTTGGTTAGTCAAAGCCCTAAAATCAAAGGCTGATGGTGAAAAGCCACTCAGAAGATACCTTTAGCTCTTACTCCCTCCTTGGTCAGATGAATTATAGAAATATAGAAAGATGTGGGTTGGAAGGAACCTTAAAAATCATCTAGCTCCAAACACTCTGTCACCATGGGCAGGGATGAACTATCCTAAAAGCTACCAGGGACTCAACTAATTCTGTCTTTTTTCAAACAAACTAAATCCTTTATCAAATTAATTATTCTTACCAGGATGGAGTACTCTTAATAACTTCTATTTACTGTGAGAAGCTATGTAATCTAGCAGCCTCCCCTCTGTTAAGAAATGGAGGAAATACACTAAGTCAGGTCTGCGTACAACAAGCTTCTTTATTTCTCCATGTAGGAAAGTTCAGAAGAAATGAAGGCTAGAAAGTGTCTCTTGCCATACAGAGGGTCACAGCTGTGTATAGTTCTCCAGATGAAGTCCTAACCCTGTGTAACACTCCCAGTTTTGCTTATTATGTAAGGCCATGAAATATTCTATTATGTTCCTAATATAGGTGGCTGAGATATGCTGTACTCAACCAGGTCACATAGGTATTTTCCTACTCTTCTTTTAAGCCAAAGATGCCAAACACATAACTAGCTATTATGTGTATTACCTTGGCTTCAATTCTGTTCTATCCCTCCCATCTGCAAAACTCTTTCTACACAAGATTTATCTTCCTCTCTTCAGAAAATGCCTCCTAATATTCCACTATCAAGAAGTTTCCTTGGCTTATTTCATGGTTTTATGCCAAGATAATAAAATGAAAAAGTATTTTTCAAGTAGCCAAAAGAGTTCTCCTTGTGAAACTTTATTAGGAGTACCCTTCCTTTCCATTAGCTCAATCTTCAAAATGACAAACTGAAAATGTTCCTTTACCCAAGTCCCTGCCCACCTACAGTCTTGCAAGAATATCCATCTTATCTAGCTTAACTAAACATTTCCTAAGTGGCACTACAGAAAATCCATGCTCAGAGCCCTGACAGGAAATAGAAAGACATCAAACATCATCTAAGAAAAGGTCAGCAAGCAGGTCATTCCAGCACAATCTGTTTTTGGAGATCTCCTGTTGCAAATTATCCCATTAACCATTGACTACCTTCATGTGTTATGTTATCCTTTCTATCAGTTCACGCTGTAATGTCCAAAGAGCACTGTGATTAGTGGGTCTGTAATTTTTCTTTCACTCAGTCCTCCCTTTCTCCAGGGTATATTAGCCCCAAATAGGCAAAAGCCTGTCATCTTGTCCCCCTCCACCATCTTTTTCCCCACAAATATCTGAAAGAGTTCAACTCACCCTCCTTTACAGACCATGCTCCCAGGACTTTGAAGAGCTCGTGACACCTTTTGGTGACCAAATGTAAACATGACTGCTTTCCCCCTGAACCAGGATGCTCAGGAAAGTAGTGGGGTGGGGGAAAGACCCCATGGAGAGGTGTCATTTTGCTCTCCAGTGACAGGAAATCTGCCCTAGCATCAGAATGTCACAGCTCCTTCTCCACCCTAACTTTCCTCCCAGGCAACACTCTTTAAAAAACCAGGGACAGCTTTACCCGGATGATCAAACGCTTTTACTGCCTGAGAGCAGCACAGCTGGCTAGCTGATAAAAGGGATGCTTTGCACCTGGATCGGACTGAGAGGATAAGGGACCATAAGGCAAGATACAGACATACACAGTGAAGGAAGTAAATACAGAAAAGCATATGCAAAAGTTTCCTCAGTAAAGGGAGGACCGCATGAGATTTCAAACCACTTGCATTCGAACTAATAGAGCACTTTTCTATCACAGCATTGCAAACTGGTTTGGGTTGAAAGGACCTTAAAGATTAGTTTCAACCCCCTGTCATGAGCAGGTACACTTCTTCACGAACACACTGTAAGTTGCAACTTGATGTACTTATTAAAAATCTATGTGATGCAACTGGCAGTTTGCAACTGCTATGCCTTATAATTGTAAGATTAGTCATCACTTGGTCCTTCTCATTTCAGCATATTAAACTGTGACTTTTGCTTCTAACCACTTATGATAATGTACACTTCCATGAATTCATTATCGTTAGACAACATCTCTCTGTCCTCTCCAATACCACTTTTATAAAACCAAAAGGTATTTTGTTCTGGGTCCACATCAATGTGATCTTCAAACTTGACCCTATGATTACTGAAAAATTGCCTCATTTATCTCCCATGTTTGCTCATAGAGCAAATTTGGCCCAGTGTAGCTTTCGGCAGCTGTTACCACTGACAATTTGTTTCACCCATAGGCACTCTGCATGTGGCATAGGCAGACATGGGCAACCTCCCCACCCAAGCTTTGGCCTTAAATAAAGGGGCCTTCCACAACTGCCCATTTTGCCATATTCTTTCTGCCATAATTAATTACTCTTGATCAGAGGCCCCTGCACTGCTTTTAAGAGAGTGTATGCACACAACAACCAAAAAAGCCATTAGATATGCCAACAAATGAATGCTTATGTCACTGATGAGCTGCATACTGACTTTCTAAATCTGAGCTACTCCATCTATTACTAACAGTTTCTGTGCCACAGCAACTGGAAAGGATGATGTTTTCCACCACAGTAAAAATGAAGGGTTTGTTCTCATTTCCCTTAAATACCAAAAGACCATGATGAACATAAGATTTCTGTCATTTTTTTATCAATACTTTTGCAACAAACTGGATTGCAAGGCTACTGGATAATGCCTAGGTTTGAGATTGAGGAAGCTGCAGCTTTCAAATGTGCCTTCTTTGCCCACTGCACAAGCAAGACAAACACAGTCATCTCATTTTAGACTGTACAGCACAAATAAATCTTTTCACTGATGTCACAAAAGCCTGAGTGTCAGAAATTTGATAGAAGGGGACCTTGCCTTTGCTTATACTCCCTATCCCATACAACATCTCCTCTGCTCTCAAGAAGTGAGTTCAAAGCCAAAGACCTATGGCACAGAATCACACTCCTGGCAACTGAAGAGGAGAAGAGGTATATGAGGACACCACTGAGACCTGAAGGCAAAAATGGGTTATAATAGGCAAGGATGAGACTTAGCCTCACTAGCACACCCCTAAGACCCAAAAGTTTGGATGTATAATTGTTTATGAGGCCCTATTCTCTTCCTGCCATCTCATATGAAACAGAACACAGATCAACACAAGCCAAAGAGGAACTGTAGTGCCAACACTGGTTAATGTATTTCTATTGCTCTAACCTAAGTTCTATAAAGTCACATTCCCAAAACACTGCTCTTTGACTTCATACATTCCATTGGATTTCAGCAGCCAAGAAAAATTGGCAAATTCCAGCACCTTGGTTTAACCATCCTTCTGCTAGGGACACAGACTCTTCTCTGTTAGCTTTTTTATCAATTTCACCTCCTTATTGTGCTCCTGCTCAGCAGGTATATAAGTAGAGACATCTCAAGTTCTGCTCTGATGCTTAAGAAATTTTTTCTAGTGACTTGCGTGCTTAAATTTGAATCCTGGCCTTCTTAGGTACACTGCTAAAGTTCAGGATCAGAGGCCAGAAACCACATTTGTGGTTACCAAGCAACAGCATAGGCCTCAGTAGCCCCCAGAAGCATGTCTGGTGTTACATTCACCTAAAATCCCAGCAACAGCCACTGCCACACAGTGTCCCAGTCATTTGGTTAAAATACTTGCAGCTTTATACAAGTTGAAGCCATTTTCAGCAGTGCTGCACACTGGTGCTCTTTGCCCAAAAGCTGGTTAACCTGCAGTATTATCTGATTTAACACCCCTATGAAAGATCATTAGGAGGATCAGTCAAACAATGTCCCTTATCAAGAGCCAGAAGCAAAGGGAAAGGTGGTTATCAGTGAAAGAAAGGACCCAAGTTTAGACATATTTCTTGTGTTTCCTCACACTGGGAGCCAACATCAAGTTCATTAGCTCAAAGATGCACATGGGGCTTCTGTATTTAGCTCTTGTCAATTATTCCTCTCCTATGAGCAAATTAATTTCATGTAGTCTAAATCTGAAAGATACAGGAGCAAAAATCACAACAACAATAATGTATTTGAAAGGCATCCACCCTATTCCTTCTGCTTTCTTGCTGTACCACTGTCCATTGTGGATACCTTTTCCAAACTGGAATAGAGTACTACCATAAAGGTTCCAGTTGTAACAATTAGAAACAAATGGGTAGAATAAGTGACAAAGTGTAATGGTTTGACAGGCAGGTAAAGAAGCCACTGAGAAATTAGACACGCCTCTGTGAACAAATCTTAAAAAGCAAAGTGACCATTGAGTTGTATATTTGTATCGACTCCGAAGCAACACCAGCATATCTAACCTCCAGGTTGGAATGTGGAAACAAGTAATTTTGTATCAGAAAGACACCAAATTCCATGTTCTTATTAATATCTCAAATATTGCAGTGTATTACTCAAAATCTTCCACTTCGTTTTCTTATCTGAAAGAAAGACTCTCAAAACAAGCAAGAGTAAAAGGAGAAGGAAAAACCCCTAAGACTGCCAGTGTCTGTCCCAGAACAAAAGAGTATTAACAGTGTTCTCATGCGTAAAGGCTCTGGCAGCAGATAAAGAAATTTTCCAGCTAACAAAAACAAAGAAAATAAAAAACTTAGAAAAAAATCTATGGAAAATTACTTTGGTTAAAATTAATGAAGCAATTTGGTTTTCCCTATAAAAGAGATACTCACGGGATTCTTTAAAAATACAGAATAGTTACAGGAAACAACTGAGTGTCCTTTCTGTTATGATCAATCATATAGATGGTCCAAGAGCTTATCTTAAAGCCAAAAAAAGAAAAAAATCCAAATATTTTTCTTCCTTGCCTTCCTTCCTGTCCAAAAAAGTACAATGGCACGTCACACCTAGACTATTTTATTAGCTCAGCCCTGTGTCTCAGGTGGGGATTTAAAAGCACAGGGAACTTTTAATTCTGAGGTGATTTAGATTCACTTTGGCTGTAAGTTAACAGTAATGCAGCTCTTCTAGCACAAATACAAGTACAGTGTGATTTACTGGAGACCTCTAACACTTAACAAGATAATCTTTTTAAAGATGGCAATGAACTAGTGATATATAGATGATCCAATATCTTCATGCAATCAAAAGGAAACATCAATCCATGCTAGTGGTAATGTACATCACTTATCCCATATAAAGTTGCTTAAGCTGTTCTCTGCCTCCATAATTGCACACTGACATGCTCTAACATGTCAACACTCACTATCAAATAGAAGTCCTGCCATAAGCCCCAACAAAAAAACAGCGTTCAACATGTCATATGCAATGAATAGCTTATAGAAGGAGAAAGGGTAAAGGAAGGCCCTCAGCAAAGAGAGAGATGAGTGAGGCAAAACATATGAAAGGAGCAGAAGGAACCATTTAAGACCCTGATAAACTTAGAAGTCTTTGCTCAATAAGGAGCGGAAAGCATATTTTATGTAGTAACCCATGCCACATTTTTGTAAACTGGTGTTATTTTAATGTTAGTACTACACTTGCATACAAACAGTCCTCCTCAGAAAGGAAAAATTATTTTCCATTTTGATTTTACAAGGACTTGAAAGAAGATTTCAAACACTAGGCTGAGCACTGAAGTTTTCAACACTGGTAGCAGCAAGGTTGTCTAGAGGGATGCTGCAGCTCTTGTTTCAATGCAATGTGTCACCACTACATGAAAGATAGCTGTGTAATATTCTTTCCATCTAACATTATATCAAGTGATTCACACCAGCACTCATTTCTTAAACTTAACCTTTTAGTACAGCCTATGAAACATGGTGCATTCTTCAAGCAGGATTATTGTCCTTTTAGTTTTTTGTAATAGGGCAATGCATAAAACTACTTTCCATTGCTTTAAGTGTCCCTAGTCTTCCCTAAACCTGGAAGAAGAGGCAGACGTGGCTTTTTAACATTGGGGCTGCTCCCAGCCACATAACTTATGGCACAAACCACTTGAACACACTTTGCCTCCTTTCCCTTTGCTCCTAAATAAACTCAGTACTCCTCTAGTACTGTCTGTCTGATTCTGCCGAGCAGGAGATGCTTCAGAAGAGCATGAAGAGTGGGCACCCATGCCATGACCTGCCTCCTGAAAGAGTTTCCCCAAGGTTTCTGCTGCTTGCTGTCCCATACACTCCTCCTTCCATGCAAAATGGGCTGCTTTGGTGAGTTTGGCTCCCAGCAGCACTCCAAAGCTCAGTCCAGGTGTGGAAGCTGCCAGAAGGTATTTACAAACTGTGCTTTCTAGATTTGGATTGCTGCTTGAACAGCCGGTCGAATAT
Organism: Irena cyanogastra; assembly: GCA_013397155.1. Taxonomy (NCBI): domain Eukaryota; kingdom Metazoa; phylum Chordata; class Aves; order Passeriformes; family Irenidae; genus Irena; species Irena cyanogastra. The sequence goes on along the minus strand of VWZV01001825.1, from coordinate 66,927 downwards.
GCTTTGGAGAAGTGCAGAGCAGAAAACTACTTCTAAAACTGTAATTGCAGATCATAGCAATGAAGCAGCTAGACTAAGAATAAACACAGCAAATGTACACTCACCAGAGTCACTATATACACATGTACACACACACCCATACACACACACTTGGCAGTGGCAGCAGCTCAAATATAACTAGACTAAAAGCCATTTCTGAAGACGTTTCTAAGGTTACTCGGTTAAAACTGAGTCACTGCACACTGTTGCATGTCTCATTTGAAATTCAGGATGAAGTCTAAGAATTGCCATTTCTATAATTTCAAGTTGTTTCATAATCAAATTTGTAGGACATTAATATAAATAATGCCATCTCCTCAGTTAAGTCTCGCACAAATTATGTTTTGGGCCATCTATGTTACTTTTTATTAGAATATTTTTAAAAAATGGATCTTATCTGAACGTCTTCTCTTTTAAATATCTAAATCTGGCACTGATACAATTTGGCTTGTTTAGCACACTGAAACCCAAATGTATTCATGAACTAGACAGCTCCAGGACAAATTTTTAGTATCATGCAAAAATAATTAAAACAAATGCATTATTTGTGTTTCTAGTAATTACTACAAATACTTATTTTTTTATTGCCAGATATAAAAAAAATTACTTAGTGTAACATCACTCCTGTGATGACACATACATGCCAATGCAACTTCACATTAATCACAGCAGGCAAACCATCAATCTGTGCAATGTGACAACATTGTATTCTCCATTCTTCCTCCTCCTCCTCTCTCTCTCTCTCAAAAACCCCAAAAAACTTCAACTCATCTTCGGATGTTTTAAACAAGAAGCAAAAACACTATTTATTGAACATCAGCTTTTCAAAATACAATTGCCTGCTCTCCTTCTCAGTGGGTTTGATTTCTAACACAACGACTGAAAAGCTCCTGCTAAAATATAATATACTTAGAGCTCAAATTCCAAATCTATTCTGAGCAAAAATATTTACAGAAAAAAAGAAGAAATTAAGATTGCCTTAGTAGTAGCTGTATCATCTGATCCTGGCTAACTCTAAAGCATATGCTAATTTTAAGCCTCTGAGTAGTCCATTGGCTTCAGTGAATCCAGTGAAAGTCTAGAAGATTAGTCGGGCACCTAACACTGCTAGCAAATGTGTAACTCTGGGATGGCAGGGAGGCCAGGAGGAACATGCATAAGAATGGCAGTGGAAAATAAGGGGTAGGAGCACACAATAGGAAACCTTTGCAAATGAATGGATCATGTGATAGAGCTCCTTTCAAGGACTACTTGAAAGGCATGTCACCACTGTGGGGAAAAAAAAGGTATTTACTAACATACTGTTGCTTACACTGAGTCTTTAAAGTAGCAATACTTTCTCTCTCCAGGTCTNGGGGGGGGGGGGGGGGGGGGCATAGAACAATTAAAAAAATCTTTCAATTTCATTATCTACAGCATTACCTAAATACAACCTGCAGGTAAGTAAATCCTTCCCATTAAAAAAACCAAAACCAAACCCCCAATACAACACAAATTTCAATGCTAACAGTCCATAAACAGGAAAAAGTACTGTGCCTGTTAGAAACTTCCCAAAGCAACGACTTCTATCCTAGAATAAAGGTAAGAAAAATCAGGCAAATACTAATAGCTCATAGCCACAGGTATATAAGTCTTAAATCGATTTTTTTTCTCAGTTCCTCTGACACTGACAGCTCCATCCATGCCTTTTAAGACTCAAAGTCTTGCTATACGATGAAGTTTAGAAAACTCCCAAAAATACAAAGTCTGTGGCAATTCCACATTTCCACTGTAAAAAGGCAGTATTTAGTACTTGTGGCCAACAGTGTGTTGGACTACAGCAGGAAAAAGTTGTATTAATATAATTTCTAAATAAATCACTTAGTGTTCTGAAACTCAGTATTTGACAACATGCTTGATATAAGCATCCTGAGATCTTGAATTTTATCTTAATTTAATGATACTGTCACTTTACTCATTCTGAAACTAAAATGTGGTATACATACATACATACATACATATATATATATAAAGATATAAAGTTTTAAAATCCCTGCCCTTTAAATAGGAAAAAAATCCAGGAAACAGCTCTTACAAGGAGATAAATCAAAAGTGTACAAAACTGTATTTTATTATTAGTTAATTCCATCTGTGTGTTTAGACACGCTGGAATTATTTAGGATGCTGACAACAGCTGGAGTGGGGGAGGGGAGGTGGGTGAGAGGAGAAAGGGGGATGAGGTCTTCACTCCTGTAAGAGACTTGTGTACCTGACTGATAAACTCAGCCTAACTTCTTTATGTATCCTATTTATCTTCAAATCTATTTATGTCACACAAGAGAACATATGAGCATAGCAGCTGTTACTATAGCAATGANTGCTCTCCTTCTCAGTGGGTTTGATTTCTAACACAACGACTGAAAAGCTCCTGCTAAAATATAATATACTTAGAGCTCAAATTCCAAATCTATTCTGAGCAAAAATATTTACAGAAAAAAAGAAGAAATTAAGATTGCCTTAGTAGTAGCTGTATCATCTGATCCTGGCTAACTCTAAAGCATATGCTAATTTTAAGCCTCTGAGTAGTCCATTGGCTTCAGTGAATCCAGTGAAAGTCTAGAAGATTAGTCGGGCACCTAACACTGCTAGCAAATGTGTAACTCTGGGATGGCAGGGAGGCCAGGAGGAACATGCATAAGAATGGCAGTGGAAAATAAGGGGTAGGAGCACACAATAGGAAACCTTTGCAAATGAATGGATCATGTGATAGAGCTCCTTTCAAGGACTACTTGAAAGGCATGTCACCACTGTGGGGAAAAAAAAGGTATTTACTAACATACTGTTGCTTACACTGAGTCTTTAAAGTAGCAATACTTTCTCTCTCCAGGTCTGCCACCTAATACTTACTCAAGTTACAGAATCTTCAATTTGTTATAAAATAAAACCACGAGAGTTTTTACATATCCTAAAATCAAATTCCTAAGAGATGAGCGACCCAGTAGATTGTTATGTTTTGATCAGCCCAGCACTTGGCAAAGTCAGTGTTGCTTTATCAATTTTTACAAACCCAACAGCAAACTGAAATGGTCAATCACTATTTCCCTCCTAGAGGAAAATCCACACAAAAATACACCAGCCATTTCCTAAATGCATGTATCATCTATAGTCTTTTTCCTTCACCAAAGCCACAAATCAGTAAATGAGGCAACGCCCTGCAGTAGGCTTTAAAAAGATGCAGGTTATGCAAGATGCAGAAGTCTTATCAAAAGCTTTTATTTAAAAGCAATCCAAGAAAACAAATGTCAGTTCCTTAACTTTTATTCAAAACAAAGTAGAAAATTCTATTAGGAATGTCTGTAAAAGCATTATTGGCCAAGAAGTCCAAAAAAGCCTAAATGCATGTTTCAACTTGGACCTAGTTCAGGACAAAAAGCTTCTGTAGCACTTCAGGAGTCATTATGCTGGACCTTAACCCCTGCATAAAAAAGTTTTGGACTAAGCTATCATCACAGATTTGATGCTGCAATGTTATAAAGATGCTTTCATTAAAAAAACCAAAACCAAACCCCCAATACAACACAAATTTCAATGCTAACAGTCCATAAACAGGAAAAAGTACTGTGCCTGTTAGAAACTTCCCAAAGCAACGACTTCTATCCTAGAATAAAGGTAAGAAAAATCAGGCAAATACTAATAGCTCATAGCCACAGGTATATAAGTCTTAAATCGATTTTTTTTCTCAGTTCCTCTGACACTGACAGCTCCATCCATGCCTTTTAAGACTCAAAGTCTTGCTATACGATGAAGTTTAGAAAACTCCCAAAAATACAAAGTCTGTGGCAATTCCACATTTCCACTGTAAAAAGGCAGTATTTAGTACTTGTGGCCAACAGTGTGTTGGACTACAGCAGGAAAAAGTTGTATTAATATAATTTCTAAATAAATCACTTAGTGTTCTGAAACTCAGTATTTGACAACATGCTTGATATAAGCATCCTGAGATCTTGAATTTTATCTTAATTTAATGATACTGTCACTTTACTCATTCTGAAACTAAAATGTGGTATACATACATACATACATACATATATATATATAAAGATATAAAGTTTTAAAATCCCTGCCCTTTAAATAGGAAAAAAATCCAGGAAACAGCTCTTACAAGGAGATAAATCAAAAGTGTACAAAACTGTATTTTATTATTAGTTAATTCCATCTGTGTGTTTAGACACGCTGGAATTATTTAGGATGCTGACAACAGCTGGAGTGGGGGAGGGGAGGTGGGTGAGAGGAGAAAGGGGGATGAGGTCTTCACTCCTGTAAGAGACTTGTGTACCTGACTGATAAACTCAGCCTAACTTCTTTATGTATCCTATTTATCTTCAAATCTATTTATGTCACACAAGAGAACATATGAGCATAGCAGCTGTTACTATAGCAATGAAGCTGAAAATTTTGAGAACACAAAAAACCCACCCCTGAAGGATGCTCAGTTTAGCAAAGAGATGGTTTAGAGAACAGCGCACCAGTATCTCACTTCTTGGATCTGCTCAAAGTCTGCGTTTACAGAGACATTAAATCAGCTGTAACAGCCTGTTCCCCAAAGAGCACTCGGAGCCAAATCACCGCTACCTCTTACTCGGCACGACTCGGTACACCGGGAGTTCCTGCTAAGTAACCCCAAACTTGTCAAGAACGCCTGAGCCGCCTGTAAATCCGGGGAAGAGCGATTCCCTGCAAAAGGCTCAGAGGTTCTGATGGCGGCAGAGAAGAGATTCGCCATAGTAACAAACCCACCACCCGCACCGCGGGTCACAGCAGGGAGCGCGGCGAGCCCCGCACCCCCCGGCAGCACGCACACCTGCCCGGCGCCGGGAAGGCGGGACGAGCCAGGAGAACTCAGGTACTCCGCTCAAGCAGCGGCAGGCAGCCTCTCCGGGCACGACCGGGATGAAACCCACCCGCAATTCCCCCCAGCACCGCTCCTCTGTCAAACGCCCCCCTCTCTCTCCCTCCCTCCCGTCCTCGGCCGGCGGCCCTGCCCCCCTGCCTCTCGCCGTCCCTCGCCGCCTCCCTCCGCGGGCGCGGCGGAACCGCGCAGCCCCGTCCCCCGCCGCAGCCGCGGACCCGAGGCGCTGCCGGCCGCGGTTTTACCTGCGAGGGAGCCGGGTCTCTGCAGGGTGGCGGTGGCGTACAGCTCCTGGGAGTGCTTGCTGTACTGATCGGCAGCGTGAACAAGCCGCTTGGTAGGCGACAGGGTGGCGTAAGTGCCGATGGTGGAGCTTAACTGGTGGATAGGAGAGGAGGAAATGTTAGACTGGACGGTGGGCGGGGAGGTCACTCGGATGGGGGACGGCGACAGTCCCGCCGAGGAGACGACGATGTTGATGGGCGAGCTGGTGCTGTAGGACTTGGCCAGGCGGCTGGGGGACTGCTTCGGGGAGGAGAGGCGCTGCGCGGTGGCGTAGGCGGCGCCCTCGGCGGCGGAGCCGGCCCGCGGCAGCTTGGTGGGGGAGCCGCCGGGCTGGGCGGGCAGCGGGGAGCTCACCCGCTGCGCCGGCAGCGTGGAGCTGGCGTAGTAGAGCGCGGCGGCGTGCTGGGGCTCGGGCAGGTGGAAGGCGCTGCCGTGGCTGGGCGCGAAGGGCTCNCTGCGGGAAGGAAAGGCAGAGGCGTCAGCGGCGGCGGGCGCCCAGCTCTCCCGGCCCTGCGCGGGGCGGTGCGGGCCCGCCGGCCGGAGCAGCCCCCCGGCCGCACGCAGCCCCCTCGCTGACCTCCAACCAGGCCGGCACCCGGCGCCTGCGGGATTACGGGAGTCGGTAATCTGCTAAAGCATCCCCGGCCTTTCAGGAAAAAAAAACAGCCGCCGGTTTGGCCGAGAGGCGTCGAAACTCCTCCCGACGGCTGAAGCCGGCACCTGGCCGTGGAGGCACAGCGCTCCGGGGCTCCGGTTCCGGAACGCGCTCGCCTGCCAACCCCTAAACTAGGCAGGGTTTAGCCGCGGCTCAAATACTTACGTACGTACATATACACAGATACATACACCCGCGCCCCTTTATTCTGCATACATTAGAGAAGAGCGGCCGAAGCCTCGGAAAAGCCTTTAATCGAGTAACTTTCCTTCGGTTTCCAGCAATCTGTGTCCCTAGGAGGAGAGGCACCACACCAGGAGTTCGCTGCCCCCTGCGGCCCGGACCTCGGTGAAGGGGCGGAGGGAGGGGAAGCCCAGGCCGGTGCACGCCAAGCCCCAAGGCAGCTTGGAGAGCGGCCGCCTCGTACTTAGTTACGCCGCACGAAAGGGGCGGGGGGTACGGGAGGAGCTGCCGGGTCGGGCGCTTCCCTGGGCCGCATCCAGCGGGGTTCCTGCATGGAGAAGTAGGGAGAGAGGTTCCTGCACCGACCCGCTGGCCGCGGGCCGGGCAGCGCTGAGTTCCCTCTAAGACCAGTAATTGAGCGGGGCTGGGAAAAGGGAGAGAGAGAAAATCCTCGGGAGTTGCTGCCTATGAGAAATTTCGGTTCTGTGCCTGAGCCGCTTCTAAAGCTGCAGAGGATGGAGCTCGCCCTCACACCCAGGCGGCTCCCCCCCCCCCTTTTTTTTTATCGGGGATCTGAGGCTCAAGAGATCATCTGTGAGTCTGGTAACATTAAAATCCTCTCATAACTGCACCCCGCAGTGAGTGAGAGCTCAGCGCTCTGTTGAAAGATGCACTGTTGGATTCAGATACTATTTTTTTTCTGGTTAGGCAGAGGATTTACTTGAAACCTCAGAAAGTGCTCTGGCTCCTCGGAGTTGACAGCATAGTTTGAATCGATTTGACCGGTTCTTTACCCAGACACATATACACAAACCTCTCAGCTACTGATTTCCTTAGCCAGAAGAAGCTTTAAAATGTGAATAATGAATTTCGTGACTCAATTCAAAGAGGTGTTGTGAATGCCAACAGTAGCATTGTTATACATTGAATAGCAATGTGGTTTTCCAGTAGCATCCTACAAAAAAACAAGTGGGAAAAAGCACCATGTTCCTCGTATGAAATTTGATTTATTTGCACTAGGATATTCAATAAAGGATTTGGTCAGGAACCGAGGACAACGTAACTAATTGGAGCAGAAAATAAACAAGATTCAAAATGCCAGAAATCTGTACTTCTTTCTATGTACGCCCACTGGAAATGTTTCTGTCTTTTTTTACTTCTGGAGCATGCCCCTCATCTTAAAGGCTTTGTGTCTGGGGGAAGAATGTGTATTTTCCTAGACAGAGACAAGAAACAAGGCTTTGGAAAAGCTCCTCCTGGAGCTTTGCTCCTGGTTGTTAGTAGCATGGAAGAGGCTACCAGCACTGATACTGTTCAGGTTTTTTAAAAGACCCAAACCTCCCTGGCTTCGAGGTTTTGCACCTCACAGAGCAATGGCTTTACACATAAATGAAATGTAAACTGTTCCACTCCAGGTGCTCTGTATGGTGACTGCCAGGTGAGCAAGGGGCTCACAGATGGAAGTAGCAGCTCTCTTTTGAGCTGGACTGTTGGGATTGCAGCAGCAAGTAACAAACCCCACAGCTTCAAGTACAAGCCTTGACATTTTCAAAAATGGTCAACAAGCTCAAGTTGCCCATTTGAAAGGCTCCTAACAAAAACCAGGAAGGAAAACTGTGGAAACATCAGTGAACTTTAAAAAGCTACTTTCACGCTGAGCTACTTACCATTTATGCTTTAAACTGGAAAGAAGGACTAATCCTCAGCTGACTGTCCAATAATGTATTTGACAGTTTTCATTTTCCAGGTTTAGACTATGTGGTAACAACTTTCATTAAACAAAAACAGGTCGGCATGATTTAAGACAACATGGGCACAGCAAATTTTGTGCTTTATGAAAGATCATTCAAACTAGCTACATTATCAATTGATACTTGTTAATAAATTTTACTTCTTGGACTCTTAAGTGGCATAATAATAACAATTTTGTAATAAACACTGTTCCAAAATACAGTCTTCTGCAATGTTACCAGCGCACCAGTTACTTCTTCAACACACTGCTAATGCACCGGTAACTTTAACAGTTTCCTGTTGATCCTAAGGGTTTTAGGCAAGCACTGTCATGATGTATACAAAATTTCTTTTTCTAATCTACTTCTACACTGCTTAATGTGTCAAGGATTTAGAGTAATTAATTTCAAGTAAACCAGTATTATCTCATATTCCTAATAAATCTCTATAAAGCTGCGGGCATTCTGCAAGCACTAATTCAGAAAAATCCCAAAAATCCCATTTCATGATGATTTGTTATATGGAACAAGGTGTAATAGTGGTACAAATAATTAAATGCTTAATTAAAAATGCAGTATATAGCACTTCCTAAAAAGCTAAGCATTTACTCTGTGTGAAGGAGAGAACTTATGGATGAACAGATTGCAATGAAAACACTAGCATGCAGTATTTTCTAGAATGTGACTAATCTCAGACCTGTCTTAAATGTACCATGAGGTTCTTAGGTTTTTTCAAAGGGCCAAGTGTGCAGTAACATTCTCCACACATCTTTTCAGAGACAAAATGTGGTTTAGTTTTTCATTGTGTTTCTCCCTGTCTGTGGCTTAAGCCAGACATAAAGACGTATCATTGTTCACCCTGCAATGTGACATACTTCATACGGGAGAATGAAATACAATGGTATTTTTCCCTTATTTTTTCCCATTTCTCTATTATTTTTGTCAACCTGATAACAAAACTGTGTTTAAGCTAATAAACTAATAACAAATTTGCTTCTCAGTAATTATATTCTCTGCCATCATCCTATTTCACAGACATGATAAAAATCAAGGATTTTCTTACTACAGCCCTATGAATATCTGTTCCAAGACACAGGAGTTTAATTTCCCTGGCATTCCAATGAAAAGTAGCCTTGCTTATTTGGATTCAATATATGGATTCGGGTATTATCCTTTTTAGAAGCAGGAATGTGTGAAAAAAACATGAGAACATTAACACAGCTATAAAAATATTTTCTTCCCATTTAATGTTACTAAGAAGATCATTTTCTACTGATACAAAACAGTATCTTTAGAGCTTCATACAGAAAATTATTGGGGGTATCCAGTTAGGTTATAGGAGACTAGAGAACAGTCTAACTGTTGTTTGCCTGTTCATTCAAGCATTTAATGTTCTGAATTCCAGGAAATTAGTTTTTTTGGGGTTGGTTTTTTGTAGTTTTTGGTTGTTCTTGTGGGGTGATTTTTTTGTTGTTGTTGTTGTTTGGGTTTTTTTGAGTTTTTGTTTTGGGTTTTTTTTGGTTTGTTTTTGGTTTTTTTTTTACAATCCAATTGATAATTTAAATTGGAACTTTAACCAAGAAAGTAAATAAAAGACTGCAATACAAGACTTCTGTTCTAGAGAGTAGAATTGAGAGGGGCAAATAACTGCGTTGACTTATTTATTCTGCAGAAAATTTTTCACGGATAAGGAATTACAAAATGCCTAGACAACTTGAAGTGAAACTTTGGGATCAGCTGCTAATTATGAATCAGTATATTAATTCTTGGAGATTGCTCCCAGAGGTTTGAGTAAGTCTGCATGCCCATCTTGGGTCTGGATGGTCTTTAGGTCTTTAGCTTAGCAGTAAATGTCAGTGCCATTTTCAGCTCATTTTGCTCTCTGGATCTCTTTGCCTTTAAAATCTCAAACAAGTCACATCTGATGAATAGTAACATAGCCATATACAGTACACTGTGGTCCATGAGGACACCCTTTCTCTTGATTTTAGGGAGGATTTTCCAAGTTGTGTAGAAAACCTCCCTCTAGGCCCCTTTAGCTTTTAAATATTTGTGTGTGTTGGTAGCTTTAGGCAGAAAACTTGTTCATCCTTACTAGGATTTTTCTAGAGACATTCCATGGGTGCAGCTCTGTTTCACAGTCTCAGTGATGCTCTGAGCTTTTTTTCAGAGACTGCTAGACTTGTCAGTCTGTGAGGGCTACTTTTTTTTTCTGCAAGCCCAAAGAACCTTCCATAAGGCTTCACTCAAGGCATCACTCTGCTGTGGTCCAATGCCTAATCAACACTCTTACAAAGGACATAAGAGGGCATGGAAATTGCAAAACATTCTCCAGTCTTGGGATGCACCCTTCAGTCTTTGGGCAGGACCTGTAGAAGGGCTTTTCTTCTGCAGGACTGCTTTGATGTCATTTGTAAGTTCCTGACCTGACTAGGAAGATGCTACCCATGTTCAAATGCGCTTATAAAACAGATACCAGACTATACCTCTGCATCCCTCAAATGTGGCCTGTTCCATCTCTTTCTCCTGATTTTGTTCCACTGTTCCATTCCAAAACTCCAATACTATTAGGAAAATTTGTCAGCCTACCTGATCCTGCTCTCAAAGTTCATACATATAGTTGAAGGTAGGTAATTGTAGTCTTCTACATCCACAAACAGAATTGTGTGAGATCTTTTCAGTGTGTCTAGAGATGGTCCATCTCTGGTTTTAAAACAGCAGTGAAAGCTACAGCTTTGTTTCATTACCTATGGTAGAAACAAAGCAGCATCACAGATTTCCACTACCATAATCTCTACTAGTGAAATGTTCTCTCAGTGCTGTAATAAGAGTAATCTATCTTAAGATTTCATCTTGTTTCCTTTATGACAGAAAAAATCTTATGTTTATATTTGGAATCTGGCCATCGTCATCAGCCATACCTACCGGAAGGGAAATCTTATTGTTGGCTTTTGTCTGGGTAGGTTGTCAAGCAGCCTGTTACCTTGTGGCCAGTATACAGTTTCTACTTAAAAACTTAACGCATTCTAGCACTCATTTGCTAGTGAGGTGCGGTGGTCTGATGAATGACAAATTTATGACTTATTTATAGGATAAAGGAGACAAGGTCGAACACTAACTGTAAAATGGGTTTTCAAGACTTTTTAAGTACCTTTAATTTGCATCTACTTTTTTGTTTTTAACATTTTCCAATTCTGTGCCAGCTTATTCAGGCCAAAAGCATCAGGTGCACAGGATAATACATAGTAGTGATTTACTTGTGTTGCTGCCATAGCTTCTGAAAAGTCTGCAGCATTATCAACAGCTAAATAAGTCCTCATACAGAATGTAAACTTCCTTTCCTGTCCTCTTGAAAACACATGGAAGAGCATGCAGAAAACCACTCTTTTTAGTACATGCTATGCTTTATACTCCTTTGATATCTCTGCATCCTAAGATGATCATCCTCAAAGCTGCACTAAACCTGGTTGGACACTGAGTTTGAAAAGCAGTTTTCAGTGGGGAAGCAGAGTAATTCCCTGCTAGAGGAGTAGTTCTTGCTAAGAAATCCTATCCCAGTAGTTTTTAGAAGATAAAAGTTTTGTGTTCTATAGTAGGCAAAGCACTGGAAAAACTCTGTGATCTATAATGAACTCCACCAAATTGACAAAAATGTTAGATTGCACTTTGCAACACTATACAGGAAGTCCCAAGACTAATTAGTTTCTCTTTTTTATAAAATCACATTTTCACAAATTGTTCTTGCTGTCACAGCTGGCCTTGGGACTATTTACATTTATTTTGCAAGCATTTGGACTATCATTCATGTTGAGAGATAGCTATATTCCTTGCACACAAATACCAAAGGAAATTATCACAATCTGAGAAGCTTCAGCTCCTGAGGCTTATTTTAATTATAATAGGTATAGCAAAACAAATCTTAGGATTGACTTTTTTTCCCTGTAATTGTGAGATCAGCAATGGTCATATTCAAAAATTTTTAAATTTTGACTTTTGAATTTTCCTCTTCCTGTTTACCTCTTTTAAAATTTTTTTTATATACTTTTAATGGTATTAATTAATAGTTTATATGGCAGTTTGTTAGTGTTTTCAAATATATTTTAACTCATTTGCAGTTGTCAGGCATCCTTTGCAGCATCATGGTGTGAAAAATTATTAAGTTCTCGGAATTATTTTCCTGAAGGAATATCTACCCCACAATGTGGAGGAAAGTAAAAAGAAAATCTATTTTCTGTCCTCTTATACTAAGAAAAAGAAAGGATAGGAAATGTTCCCTTTCTAACTTACTAATTACCTTTCTGAAGGAAACCAGTTCTCTGAAGTTGCTGGTTGATGAGAGCTTCTCAGATCTAAGCAATGTCTGATCAGTGTAATTTCAATGAAAAAAAATCTAGCTCATTAATTTTTCCTCCCTCCATAAATTCATCTTTTTCTATCAATGAGTACAATAAAATTTATATTAAGAATATATTTCTAATCTCTACAAATCTGCATGATTTTCCTTCCTGCCTTTTTTTTTAAAAAAAAAGATTCTTTATTCTTCCACTCACTTCTACTTTGTTTTTTGTTTCTGTTGCTCTCATAACCTGCTCCATTTCCATCATCTTATTTTTCCAGCTTCCTTAAAGACTGCATCACAGTCTTTCAGGCTAACCCCCAGGGTATGATGCTATTTTCCACAAGATTCACCTGGACAAACTGGCAGCTCATGGCACGGCTGGGTGCACTCTTCACTAGGTAAAAAACTGGCTGGGTGTCCAGGCCCAGGGAATGGTGGTGAAAGGTTGCATCAAGTGGATGGACTGCCACAAGTGGAATTCCCCAGGGATCTGTGTTGTTTAATGTCTTGTTGTTTATCAATGACCTGGACAGGGGGATGGAGTGCACCCTCAGTCAGTTGCAGAAAAAAAACCAAGAACCAAGCTGGCTGGGAGTGTTTATCTGCATGAGGGTAGGCAGGTTCTGCAGAGGGATCTCGACAGGTGGGATCAATGGGCCAAGGCCAGCTGCATGAGGTTCAACAAGGTGAAGTGCCAGGTCCTGCACTTTGGCCACAACAGCCTCATGCAGCTCTACAAGCTGGGGGAAGAGTGGCTGGAAAAGGGCCAGTGGAAAAGGGCATGGGAGTGCTGATACAGGTAGCTGAACATGAGCCAGCATGTGCCCAGGTGGCCAAGAAGACCAATGGCATCCTGGCCTGGACCAGCAATAGTGTGGGCAGCAGGAGCAGGGCGGCAATCATCCTCATGTACTAAAGACTGGTGAGGCCACACCTCAAATCATGTCCAGTTTTGGATCTCCCAATGCAAGAAAGACATTGAAGTGCTGGAGCATGTCCAGAGAAGGGCAGCAGAGCTGGTGAAGAGTCTGGAACGCGCATCTTATGAGGAGCAGCTGAGGGAGCTGAGGTTGTTTAGCCTGGAGAAAGACAGGATCAGGGGAGACCTTATTGCTCTACACAACTGCCTGAAAGGAGACTGTAGCCAGGTGGAGGTCAGCGTCTTCTCCCAGGCAACCACCAAAGGGACAAGAGGAAATGGCCTCAAGCTGCACCAGGAGAGGTTCAGGTTGGACATCAGGAAGAATTTTTTTCACTGAAAGGGTTGCCAAGTCACCATCCTGAGGGTATTTAGAAGACATGGCAGATGTGGCAACTGGGGACATAATTCACTGATGGCCAGTGCTAGGTTATCTGGGCTCTGGTCTTACAGGTCTTTTTCATTGTAGAAGAGTCTATTAAAAAAAAAAGTACCTACCAAATTTGAAATTTAATTTAACTGTGCTTTATTTCATTTTTTCAGTCTTAGAGAATAGGGAGCTTTTCTGAGCAAATTGAGAGAATAGAATATTGTATGTCTCTCAGTATCCCACAAACTGTGCAATGACTCTAATAGTTGAAATCTCTTAGCAATTTAAGGCTTTGAAATTCAAATAACTACTCTCTTCTACAGAATCCTGAACTGCAAAATGTCCTGGTATCACACTGAGATGATCTGCTTTGCTAGGATGGTTAGCATCTAAACAGAGAAAATAACCTGTGCTGACCGACACAACCCAGTTAGACTTTGTTTAGGTACAGAGGCATGAATGTGTCTTGAAATTTTTGTCTAAGCTGAAGCTTAACTTTCTACTGAGAGGCTTTGGTATCACAGTGAAAAGCACAGAAGGTGAGAGGGTTATGTGTCAGAGCTAAAGGGATGGTTTAGACAGGTAGAGGGATTTACAAAGTTTTCATGAGTATCTGAGACAATCTTTCAAAATATTTCAAATGTAGAGGCTACAGTCCTACAACATGTGGTGAAAAAAATGTTTCCTACACTTGAGACGAGGCCATAGCATCATGTGATGCATGGTATACCAGGCAGGTTTCACATCTGGTGTCAGCTTGGCTTTGTTTCTGTTTCCTGACACTGCTTTCAGTAATGTGGCAATGCTGGCTGGTCCTAGACCTCAGGATGGACTCCTAATCAGCACAGACACAGAAATTTGCTTTGAAATTTAAATACTTGAACATGCTGTTACCAAAATATATATGCAAGCAAGTAAGTAAATCTGGCATGCATATCTCCTTGTTAATCATGATTACTTTATTACTATGCAAGTCAACCCACCCGAGATTTACAAAAATCAAGATGGTAACTCCACCCTGCTGCAGGTGTGTTAAACAAGACAGAAAGTAAAGGCAGAAATTCAGGTGTGGGAAGCACCAAACAGCTCTTTCCTGATAGCTACTCCACACAATTTCAGGTGTGAGAGACCACGATTGCTTAGGACACATACCTGGCTGTAGCTCTGGATGGCACCTCTGGCCTGACTGCTGCGGGATGGGAGCTGGGCGGATGCGGTTTCGCCCAGGGCGAGGGTCTGGTTGCTGTGGTAGCTGGCTGAGTACTGGAAGGATCCTTCAGGTTTGGAATTGAGCTGGAGTGCACTCTGGGAGAGGAGGCTGGGCCCTGTAGAGACAGGATTTGAGAGCAGTCAGAAAGCATCAGTGAAAGAGCATACCTGTATTATCTGTCAAGTGAGTCTTGAAATTATCAGATTCTTGAATTATCAGAGTCTCAAAATTATCAGAAATTATCTGGCTTCAGATCTTCAGAATTTTACTTTTCAGTAATAAAAATACATGCATTACTTTGTTTCCTTACCACTCAGTCATAATGTTCAAGCAACAGACCGCATTGCTTTCTCTGCAAGAAGTGTATGGTTTTGACTGGTAAAGAAATTCTACACTTGAACAAATCCAACCATACCATTTGGTAGAGAACTCCTGCTTTTCAACTCAGAATAGTCGATGAGGGCTTTTTTCCCCTAAGGATAAGCCTTGTTTATTTATCTTAATTATATCCAGTCGTTCTGCCTGGGAAATGCTAACTTTTCCCTCCCTGAGCCCCCAGCACATTAGATCTATTGATTACTGCCACTGTCCTGTACACAGAGTGATGTAATACTTTGGTGCCTGTAGGGATGGATGGCAACCTTTAAAATATTAATTGCTCTTGCCATCATGCAGGACACACCCTCATCTCAGTGAACCTTTGACAACTATTTTTCAGCTATCTGATCTTCCCCACCACAGCACTGCACAGCAGGAGAGCCAAGTACAGGCAGCAAGCCTACTGAAGGGCATGTCAGGACTATGAACACTTTCCACAGTTATTTAGTAGTTCTGTGAAACTAAAATATGTTCTAATCCTCATTAGCTTCATGTACAAGTCATTTAGCTTACTACATGCACATAGCAAATTTCCCAATTTTTCCACACAGGAATCGAGTGCACCTGCAGCAAATTTGCAGATGACACCAAGCTGAGTGGTGGAGTTGACACACCTGAAGGATGGGATGGCATCCAGAGGGACCTGGACAAGCTTGAGAAGTAGGCACATGGGAACCTCATGAGGTTTAGCAAGACCAAGTGCAAGGTGCAGCTCCTGGGTTGGGGTATCAACCCTGGCTGGGGGATGAACAGATCAGAGCAGCCCTGCCCAGAAGGACTTGGGGGTGCTGGTGGATGAAAGGCTGGACATGACCCAGCCATGGGCACTCACAGCCCAGAGAGCCAAACGTGTCCTGGGCTGCATCCAAAGCAGCGTGGGCAGCAGGGGAAGGAGGGGATTCAGCCCCTCTGCTCTGCTCTGGTGAGACTCCACTTGGAGGGCTGCATCCAGCTCTCAGACCCCAGCACAGGAAGAACACCTGTTGGAGCAAGTCCAGAGGAGGGCCACTAAGTTAGATGGAGCACCTCTCGTATGATGAAAGGCTAAGACAATTGGGATTTTTCAGTCTGGAAAAGTAAAGACTTTAGGGTGACCTGACTGTGGCCTTCCAGAATCTGAAGGGAACCTACAAGAAAAATGGAGAGAGACTTTTAATAAGGGCATGTAGTGGCAGCTCAACAGCTTCACAGAGTGGCTTTAGATCAGCTGTTAGGAAGAAATTCTTCCCTGTGGTGGTGAGGCAGTGGCACAAGCTGTCCAAAGAAGATGTGGATAACCCATCCCTAGAAGTGTTCAGGGCCAGGTGGGATGGAGCCCTGAGCAACCTGGTCTAGTTGAAGATGTCTCGATCCTCAGCTGGGGAGTTGGAACTAGATGAGCCTAAAGATTGTTTCTGACCCAAACCATTCTGTCATTCTATGATTCTATGATACACAGAGAGCTACATTAAAGAATACACACTGAATCCTCTCTCTGTCTTCACTGATATTAGTCTCTTTCAGTGTCTGGGCCCAGGAAGTGAAATACAAGAGGAGGAAAAAGGGTTATACCTTGGCCAGTGCAAAGGTTACCTTCAACCCAACAGCTGCCATCTGTAGCACACTCAGTGACTCCACAGGGATGACAAGTTCATCTTCTGGTTAGCATTAACAAGCTCACGAGAGCACAGAAGGTGGCAGAAGCCTTAAGAGATGTGAAATGATTACAGTGATTTTGCTCCTACAGAACATGCAGTAAGTTCAGTTTTAAACAGACTCACAATGGAGAAATTCCAATGAATTTACCAGAAATAACTTCCAGTACTTTCCTGATACAAAGGCAGTTTTTATGACCTTTAAATCTTTGCTATGAGGATGTAAAGCTGTTCCAAAAAGATTTCCACTTAGAAAACGTGCAAACAACCCCACCCCCGAATTACACAGAGAGTATTTTTTCCTCTAGCCTATTTCTCAGAAATGGCAGAACCATTATAACTGCTATTTTCCAAATCCAACCTGAACTGCTCATATTATAAACAAATCATAGTAGGCTATGTAAAGAGGAAGCGTTTGCATCTAAGTGTTTGCATGTAGACTGGGATTTTGACACTATTTTACATATCAACACAATTTATACTGCAAAATCAACTGCATTCATCAGAATATTCGAGATACAGGACAAATTTAGAACATAAGTTCTGGTCCCTGTATTTTCCTTACAAGTACAGAAGGAGGTAGAGCTCTATATATGCTCTGAGGCCAGTAAAAATGTATCATATCCACAGGAGAGCTGAATTTAATCCTCAATGGGTGCTTATAAATCCAGCCTTTGGTAGTTTCCATTCCCTGGCTCTGCAAATAGAGTTTATTTAGCACTTTCCATTTAACTGATTTTATTGCAAAATTTCTTCTTTAATGAAAGAAATATTTTCACAGATTTATTTTTTATTTTAAGAGCATAAAGAAAATACATGCTTAGTTCTAAAAAGATCTGTAGGGTTTATTTCAATCTTTTGGATTTTGAATTTTCACTGAGAGTTTTTCTGTGATCAAGTGATGAACAAGATCAAGTTCAGAAATTTCACAAAGGCATAACTTTCCCATGAGAAGCAAAAGTTGCAAGAAGAAAGCAATTTTTGTGCATGAAAGTGTTTGTACTCATTCTGAAAGTAATTATGCTGTGACATTTCTAAAGCTTAAATAATGATTAAGCTATCACATGCTATGAATGCAATATGTTTAAATTTTCATTGCATCTGGCTTTCAAGTGCTGCTTTCATATTACTGTGGCTCACTAGGGGATTTACATTGCCAGCCAGAAACACATACTTGGGTTCCCTGCATCATTTAGTTCAAACACTTCCATGCGCTTAAAGAAACTTATCCAACCCCTAGAAAAAAAAAGAATGTAAAAAGTTTGGCACACATAGTTTGAAGTTCACTAAAATACTGGTTTTATTTAGCAGTTTTTATTTTGTGCCTTAACAAGAAGTAATGAACAATTAAAATGTACATACATTTCAATAATTAGAAAGTAATTTTAGAGAGACAGATATTTTAAATAAGCCCAAGCAAGTGTAGAATAGAGTAGTGGCTGCTCACCTGTAAGTAGCAAAGCCCTAAATCAAGTATACAAACTAGAAAGAAGATACATTTGAGATCAATCAATGTGACCATGAAAAAACACGAGTTTGGTTTTCAGGGACTACAAGCAGTCCCACCTTGTCTGATAGGGAAAAGATGGATTGCTTTTTTCATTAACATTCTTGAGATTTCAATCTGAAGGTAAAACCAAACCTTCTGAAGAGCTTGCAGCTCACTCAGAAGAGAAGTTTGTTTGTGTCCTACACACTGATGGCTCTTGACAATAATCTACCATTTCTTCCAGGCTAGAATTTAAACTCTGTTATGTTGGTATAAGAAAGCCTTCATCCAACTGTTTTTCATTTGTTTTCAGAAGAGTTAAGGCAGCTGGAATTTCTCTATTTTCAGCTATGCATTGGAAATCACTAGTTAACTGTTAGCGCAATTCATTCTTAGTGGTTCCCTTAATGAGACATAATTACTGCAATTGTTCAATTAAAACAAACACTTCAGGCTTCATAAGATTTAGTATAGCAGATATCGGTGATTTGTAGTATCGCTTTAAAATTTTGTACTATATTTGGTTACTATTTGAGGGTATGAGGAAGCTATAAATACCTGTTCTCCCTTATGTTTTCACCACCATATAAAAAAAGATTTCTTTGTGAAAGAATACTGATGTTGGATTAATTAGGGTTGATAGTACCAATTTTTCACTGATTCAGTTTGTGTCACTCTCCTCCTTTATTAAAATAGTAGAGGTAAGAGTGAAAATTCAGGAAACTGAGTCAGAGCCATCATATTGGAAGAGACACTGCTGTGGACTGACTTCAAATGATGGAGCAGAGTAGAGCAATCAACTCATTAACTTGTCTCCAGTTTGGAGAACAGATCCTGCAGACAATTCCTTCCTCTTCCTCTTAACCTTCAGCAAAGCAGTATGCAAGCCTCCCTACATTGCTCACCTTGGCCTCTGTAACCCAGCTCAGAAAGAAGCTGGAAGGAGAGGGAGAGGGTGGTGTCCTGCTTGGGACACAAAGTGCACTTAAGTGGGGGAAAGCTGCTGAAGCACGGAGAAGACCAGGCAAGAAGAGAACAGATGTAGATGGAGGATATGCTTACATCAGAGAGCCAACCCACAGAGAAACTTCAGAGGTGATGGAGACCAGAGGACTTTTCTAGGAATCAGAGAAGGGATACAGGAATTTCTTTTGTGGTTTGGAGGCCCAGATGCTGGCAGGCATTGACAGGGTTAGAAGAAAATGACTCCCATTCAGGCAGTGAGGAGAGAGGGCTTTCTGTGAAGCCCTTTTCCTTAGTTCATATTACCCACGTCTCTTAGTGCCAGTTATGCTGGTTATTATATGGCTATTATTTTTTGTATTTCAAAACTTCATAGTTTAAGAGATGTGGAGGACGTGAGAGTACGCTGCACACTTAGTTCAAGCCAAATGGGGAAGAGGAGCAGAGGCAGCAGTGAAGTCCACACTTGCCGTCTTCCTGCCACACTGCATTTGACAAAACAGTCTGACATTGCACTGACCAGCCTGGTTCTTGGCATTGAGAACACTGCACATGGCCATCAGTGTAACCTGGTGAGCTCCAGGCAAACCACAGCAGAGGCGAGCTTCCACAGCATCTGTCTGCTTCTGCCAAGGGGGAACTGGGGGAAGCAGGAGGCCAGGGTTGCAGGGTGAGCCCCATGGCGCAGCTGGGGCTGTGCTGTGCCCCCTGGCCTGGGCAGGACAGGGATCTGCACTGGCAGGATTCCTTCAGGGGCCATTGCTTTTCCTTCTGAAAATACAATGCAAAATGCTGCAATGAAGTGCAGTGTAGCTATTTAAAAACCAAACTAAGGAAGTGAGTGGTCTTAAATGATGAGACTATTATTAATTCAAGGACCTCACAGTAAGAGTTGATTACGGGAAGCGAAGTGATGCAAAGAATCCAGGCTACTATCATAATTCATGGCTGGGTCAAAAGTGAGGAAAAAAATGAAATTATGAAAACATTTGTCTTTTTAATTTTCAAGAGCAATATTTTCTTTGAAAATAAAATATTTTGCCTGTCATTTCTGCTCTCTTCAGACCATGTCCTCTTCCTTCTTATGTCATTCAGGGTAAAAAAACAAACCAAGAAAACAAAATCACAACCTAAAAATTTAATTATTAATTTTTTAAAAAATAAATTATTCTTGAATGGCAAGTGTTTGCAAGCAAAAATATTTTAAATGGCAGAACAGCAAAATACTAGGATAGTTCCCAGTACCTGCTTATACTGTTCTAGCTAAAAAAACAAATCAAACTGAAACCAACAGAGACCAAAGTGCATCAACATTGTCCAGATCCCTCTGCAGAGCCTGCCTACCCTCTAGCAAATTAACACTCTTGCCCAACTTGTTGTCAACCATGAACTTGCTGAGGGTGCACTCCATCCCCTTGTCCAGATTGCTGATAAAGATAGTAAGACTGGCTCCAATCCCAGCCACAACTGACTGGCCACCAACAGGATGCAGCAACATTCACCACCACTCTTTGGGTCTGGCCATTGTTCCAGTTTTTAACCCAGGGGAGAGTGCATTAGTCCAAGTCATAGGCTGCCAGTTTTTCCAGGAGAATGCTGTGGGAGAGAGTATCAAAAGCTTTACTGAAGTCCAGGTAGATTAAATCCACAGTCTTTCCCTCATCATCAAGACAGGTCACCTGGTCATAGAAGGAGATCAGGTTGGTGAACAGGACTTGCCTTTCTTAAACCTGTTGTGGCCGGGCCTGATCCCCTGATTGTCTAGTATGTGCCATGTGATGACACTCAGGATAATCTGTTCCATAATCTTCCCCAGCACCAAGGCTGGGCTGAGAGTCCTGTAGTTCCTCCTTAAAACACTTCTTGTAGACAGGCATCACATCTGCCAGCCTCCTGTTGTCTGGGACGTCCCTGGTCAACCATCATGATAACTGATGATAAATGATGCAGAGTGGCTTGGTGAGCTCTTCTGCCAGCTCCCTCAGCACTCTCTGGTGAATCCCATCCTGCCCTACGTAGACTTGCGAGTGTCTAAGTGGCATAACAGGTCGCTCACAACTTCTTGTATTGTAGGATCTCTATTCTGCTCCCTATGCCTATCTACCAGCTCGCAGGTCTGGCTGTCCTGAGGATAACTGGTCTTTCTGATAAAGACTCAGGCAAAGAAGACATTAAATACCTCAGCCTTTTCCTCGTTCTAGGTGGCAAAGTTCCCTCTCCTGCCCAAATCCAATAATGGATGGATATTTTCCTTGGCCCTCCTTTTGTTGTTAATATATTTATAAAAACACATTTTATTATCTTTCACAGCAGTTAACAGACTGAGTTCTAGCTGAGCTTTTGGCTTTCTCATTTTCTCTCTGCATGATCAAATGACATCTTTGTAGTCTTCCTGAGTTGCCTACCTCTTCTTCCAAAGGTCATAAACTCTCCCTTCCCCTCTGAGTTCCAGCAAAAGGTCCCTCTTCAGCCAGGTCAGTCTTCTTCTCCATCAGCTCATCTTTTGGCATATAGGGATGGCCTACTCCTGCACCATTAAGATTTCCTTCTTAAAGTGTGTCCAGCCTTGCAGGACCCCTTTTTTCTTAAGGACAGTTTCCCAAGGGAAAGTCTGATAAGGTTTAAGTACAATCAGTATTTGTGTTACATATTTAAATTACAAGAGAGCAAGTCAAGGTTGCAGGAGCGTGGATTAACTCTATTACATACTCAGAGATCTTTATATTTTTTCTGTCTCACATTGTAGCACCACTACTGTGTCACAAAGCTAAACAGTCAGATGAATGTGGGTTTCTTGTAAAGGAGGAACTCCCAAAAAGAAATAACAGAAATTGCTCTCTTGGGGATATCACTGACAATCTATCCCTAGTGTCTGCCTGTCAAACATCTGAAAAGTTGCTCCCGTTTTCTAATCCTTAGACCACAGCATCTTAGGGAATACTTCAAACATTTTAGCTTCACAGTATCTAACAATTCAAGATAATACTATATTAATAGTATGGTCAATATCCAAAGCAAACAAACAAAACAAATAAAAAGGCTGATTTACAAAACAGGATTAATGTATTACACTACAGAGCAGAATTTATTGCAGAACAATATTCAATAGCACATTATCTGGTAGTTATTCCATTATGAAATAAATATCAGATAATGACAAGTTACATACAGCGCTATAACATTGCAAAATAATGGTATTATTAATTCAGTATTCCAAATCTATGCAATAATTACCTCTGAATTGGCTAAAATAATTACAGTACAAACAACAGAAACATCTACCTAGTTACCCTCCATGAGGTAATTGCATGTTTGTTACCTGAGTTTTTCATATGAAGTTACAAACAAAAATAGCAGGCAAGTGAAAGGAGAAGGGTTTTTTCTTCTTGAGATTTAAAGTCTTGAGATTTAAAGGCTTCACATTTGCTTCTCCAAGTAAGTAGTAAAGTGTAGCACTACTATTGTGCTATACATCTCCATTTGGTCAGTCATCTATTAGGATGCCAGTTCTAATTGACAAAGGAAATAGACCAAAACGTGCTCGAACGACCATTTAATTAGCTCCCATACCAATTATAAACAACACTTCACTCACCTTCGATCAACTGACAAAAGTAGTAATGATAAATTATAGAGTAAGTGTAAATAAAGTGTTTTTAATTAGTGTAATTAATCACTTCACACATTCTTCAACCTGCTCTGCTCATTTGGATAACAGTTGAAAGAAAAACACTGGCAAAACTCCTTTAATGTCCTTTAAACATTCATTTACAGAGTTAATAGGTTGAGGTGCCTCACATCCCATAGAGAGGAACCACCTCTTAACTGTTAATATATGCCTAATTAAGGATCTCAAATACCAAAAAGTCATCACTTACTTGTTTCTTCTGCCTCCCAGGTCATTTCGTTTGAGTGCAAAAATATTGATTCTTACCCTACAACTTACTTTTTTTTAGTTCATTAAAGTATCTGTACTCTGAGTAAGCAGTTGTCAACCCCTCCTAAAGCTGAGTTATATTTGTTGCCCAGTTTTGCAAAGGAATGGATAATTTAAAAAGAACAGCATAACAAGAGAGAGCTTTTGATGGTAACCTGCTGGTGTCCTTCCACACTATCTGACATTAGAGAAGAGGTGATGATAGTTAATGACAAGGTGGACAGACCTGTTCCTGGTCATACTAAATTCTTTGGCATCTCACTCATGCATGCTGTTTTCTAAGTCCTGCTCCCAGAATGAAACTGCTCCATTTGGAACAATAGTAAACTTTCCTTCCAAATCAGAAGGGTAAGGAACACTTATTTGTCTGTTTTAACCCTCTCCATTGCACTATGTCCTACTTTTGAGGTAACCTGAAAGATTCTTTGAAGAAACTTTCTCTTGCCAAGATGATTTGGGATGGTTTTGGAAAGCAGATGAATTGAGTGTGCAGAAAGGAGGCCCTGCAAGTACCACAGAGAGTGGCAAAAAGCAGCGACAATGCCACATAGGTACAGACCTTCTCCATCTTCCAGTCTCCAGGGAAGTTGTGAGAAATGCACAGGCACAGGGCAATAAGAAAAGTCTTTGGGAACTAGATGACAGAACTTTGTGGCAATCATAGAAATAAGACATTTTCTTAATTACAGACAGAAAAGGGAGGGATTAAACCAAGGCAAAACTTAAGATCTGCAGTTGAAAACACAACTTGTCAGCTACAAGTGGTCAAACAGATTCTGTAGGAAAAGAAGGGTTTTTAAGGCACCTCTTAGTCTGACCTCAAATAGAAGATAACAAGCAGTTCTCCTGTATCAACAGTAATAAGCATGGCACCCATTCTCCCTCCAAATCTTAGACTAGAACTAGAATAGGCCTAGGAAAATATTTCAACATCTACCTTCTAGGAGATATTAAATATATCAGTAGCTTTATATTATAAGAAAAAATGCCAAGGCTGCCATATAGCAAAGGAATTCCATACCCTAGAAATAAAGGAGGTTGAAGGCAAAAAAAGACAGGGGGAGGGCAAGAGGGGGGACACCACCTGCATACTTAAAACGAAGAAATAAATGGTAACACTTTAAATGCTTAATCACAAGCAGCTCCCTTGTTATGAACCAAACACATCTCTTTAGATGAAAGGCAGCAAATCTTAAATGAGTACTCTGAAAACAAACTTGTTTTACAAAAAAGGAAAGAAATTTATATGCAATGTCATGCTCTACCAGCATTAAGAGGGCTATGTTCTACCTACAAATACAGAAAAAGGCTTTAGTACTGCTACAGAACGTATTCTTAGGTACTGGAAAATAGGATTTTGTGGAATGCATTCACATTCACAAGTGTGGAATAAGTTCATTTTCCTCCAAGGATTCTATAAATTATATATATCTGGAGAAATGATGCAAAAACTAAATTGATACCATTATATAAGTGAACAATACAAGGATATCCCTTCTAACTATCCTTCTGACCTAATTACTATTAGAAAAAAAGATGAAAAACACTTTATTTCAACAGTAAGTGAACTGGAAATAGAAACTGGTTTCATTAGATGCTGATTATCTTATGGTTTTTACACAAGGTAACACTTCTGCCGATACTGTAAGAAGAAAACAGAGGCATCTTCTAGGATTTGCAATAATAAATCACTACTCCAAGGGATAGGAAAGCACCATAAATGTCCACAAAAAGTAGTAGAAAAGTATAAGACTTGAAGGGCATAGAAAAAAAAAAGTTTGCATTCCATGCCAACACTAAATATTTCTTTTTGATTCCTAAAAGATTTTTTTTAAACCTCATGGAATAAGGTAACATAGCAAAACTTAAGTAGTCCTGACATGATAGGGTAACTTCAGTGTTAACTACTCAGATAGTGTGAATTGTGCTTTTTTTACCATATCATGCATAGCATTACTCCAGATGTTCGTATGAAATGTAAAACCAGCCAGATCTTCTTTCATAAGCAATACTAGGTAATGTTTGACAGCAGGAAAAATCTGGAGTTCCATTACTAATGAGAGAAAATACTGAAGATGCTGGAGACCAGGACTGAAATACTTGCACTGAGCAAGAATAGATCTATACATATTTAAGCTCAGAATATGGAAGTTGGCCTTGTCTTTGTTTTTCTTCTGTTTGTTTGTTTTGGTTTTTTAACAGAAAATCTATCCTCAACTGAGTTTAAAATCAAGGATAACCCTACTAATGTGAGTTTTTAATTTACTCCAAGATTAAAACAAATTTTTTTTGGTAGAAGATTAATCATATTTTATGAAATTATTTGCTAAACCCTGCAGATATCAAAATCAGATAGTCTCTGAACGAGATAATTTATCATTGGCCATCAGGACAATGAGCTTTATTGGAATAATAGATAGACACAACACAAGAACAAGATGGGCAGCAAAGATGATAACTAAATTACATTTCTGCATTACAGAAGGCACAAAGAAGAAAAATAGTATCCTCGAGCCTTTCTGATGCTGCTTCTGTGAATTTTTGCAACACTAGGTGTGGTAGAACACTTCACTGTAACAGAAGCTTGCTCTCTTATTAAAATATCACTATGGAACCACAGAAAAGTACCTGAGTGAGGCTCCTTAATGGGGTTAGATACATTTATGAATGTGACCAGAAGAATAAATTTGCATACAGGAGGAGGCACTGCACATTGCAACACAGACAGGAAACTCCAACTCAGAAGGAACTGCCATGTTTCCATTTGAGAAACACTGGTTTTTGGCATTAAAAACTGTCATTTTTTAATTTGTGTTTTCATTATCAGTCTCCCATTTTTAAAGGAATAACTGCATTTAAAATGGTGTGTGGGCTTTGTTTACAGAAAAAAAAGAGCCGACTACATTAAGAACATATTTTAGATTATTAAATTCTAATTTTTGAAGTGTTTTATACCTGTGAAAACCAGCTGTGAGCATCAAGTGTTTCTAGTCACCCTCTGTGCCTAGCACAGCCAAAAATTGCTATCAATAGTACTAAACTAATGTGTTCCCTCTTTATTACTAGGAAATAAAATCAGATGTTTATAGACATCACACAAACATGATGTACATGGAAGCTGAATGCATTATCTGAAACGAAAAGACAAATCTCCTTTGATAGACCTAAATTAGACTGCTGAAAAAAAAAGTGCCCAACAGCCTCTGATTATAAAAGCCTATAAACCCCTTCACAGATATATGGATCTAATACAAAAGATACCAGCAGATCTATTATGCTATTATGTTGTTCTGTGAACTTTACTAGCACAAAACTGGTTTCCTCTTCTCGTGCAAAGTAGAACTTCTTTTTCTCCAGACCTTTGACAGGCTTAAATCCTGAATCTTTTCTGTCCACAAAAGAAAATGACTATTTGGTCTCTGAGGTGAGGCAGTTCAGAATGTGTTTAGCTCTACCTCAGAAGTCAATTAAAAAGTAAGTCAAAAAGGTCAAATTTTTATTACAATCTTTTTCATCTGCCAAAACCTCCTCTGCCTTAAACCAGAAAGTATACCCTTCTGCTTTCTCCCTCTGTGTCCACACAAATGTGCATGACTCTCTGCTCTCACACTGTCCTGAGAAAATGGATTTCTCCATTTATAAGGCCAGAATGGATAAAATGGAAGCAGCTCCCTAATCTGCATTATCATAGAAGTCACAAAAATCCTCCTTGATTGAGAGCTGTGTAAACTGCATGTAGCACAACAGAAATCAAACCCAAAACCATACCTGCCAAAATTTTATCTTTCACATACATCATTTTACATAGGCTAACAAGCCAACTACCTCTTTTTTCCAGGGCTGCATCTCCACAATGCTTATGCTCACAAGCTGGCATCGGCAGATCCCAGAATTATGTGGCTCTTGGCACTCCTGACTGTGCTGAGTGTGCAGGCACTGGCATTGCCACTGAGGCAGGAGTAGGGTGAGTGGTTTATCAGTCTGTT
This sequence comes from Irena cyanogastra, assembly GCA_013397155.1. NCBI lineage: Eukaryota > Metazoa > Chordata > Aves > Passeriformes > Irenidae > Irena > Irena cyanogastra. The sequence goes on along the minus strand of VWZV01001825.1, from coordinate 39,922 downwards.
GTGGGGATGTGGGTGCATTTGTTTCCTGGCCTATACTACAAGCACAATATTTACTGATGTTCTTTTGTGCTGTAGGTTTGGATGCTAAAAGCCTTTCTTTGTTCTGCTCCTACAGATGCTACTATAAGTCACTGTCATTTCCTAATGAGTTTCAGTAGCTGCTTCCTGCAGTGGATGAGGAAACACCTGGTTGCCTGTAAAGGATTTGTGTTTGACACAGACTAAGCATTACAAGCTGATCATTACCTCCTATCCATCTTTGATGTTGCTACTAATTGTTCCTGCTGTCCTGGTCTTGACTCTCATCTTTCCATTTCCCCCTCCATGTATGTTTCACTTGCCATTACTGGGTTGTTTTTTCTGTTTTTTGTTTTTTGGGGTTTTTTTTACTATTCTGTACCAGAGTACTAAAGCTATATTGTGAGGGGTTGTTTTCCTTAGGCATGGATTTTAAGTCAGTTGCACAGCAATAAATGACACCAGATACCAAAATTAGACTCATCACAGGACAAGTTCAGAGATATGAAGTAATATTGTGATATCAGTATGGAATTTATATATAAACACATGCTTAATCTTGCAGATAAAAGTAAACTCCAAGAAAATCCATGTTATAGGTCACAGCACATTGAAACAAAAAATCAGCCTGTAGGCTGCTGTGCAGAAATTGAGGGAAATTGGAAATTCCTTAGCTGCAGTGTTCTCGTAGTGCTACCTCTGGACTCCCAACATGGCACAGCAATGCACAATCTGGATTTGCTTCTAGTTAATGGGAAAGCATGTGAAAAGTCAGGATAGCAAGGTCACTTATATGCAGAAATTGTGTGTGGGTTTTGATGGATTTTTTTTTTTTGTCTCTGAGGATGAATGATCATCTGTTTTGGGGACAAGCACTGAGGCTTTATTCCATGTCATGTGAAAAAATAAAAGATAAAGGAAGAAGATAAAAGAAAATACAGGATTTGAAACAAGAAAGGACTCAAAAGCCAAGGATGTGGTAAGACAGAAATGGGAAAGATGGTGCAGTAAGAAAAGGCAAGAGAGCATAGGAAGGGAGAAGGCTGGATATTAAGGTGGTGTGTCTACAGCTGGAGAACTTCCTGAGGAGAGGAAATTGCAAGAGGCAGCCTGCAGAAGTTTAGGTCCAACAGTTAAGGCCATGTGCTGGGCTATCAGTTTTCAACAGCACTTCTGCCAGTGGCTTCTAGTGCTTTCCCCCTAGAAGCCTATAAACTCACCCAGGCATCTACCAATCTACAGAAGGGCTGCAGAAGAGCTGAGACGATTGAAGCCCTCCACGGGAGGGTGCCCACAGCAACTCCTGTGCCACCTCTGAGGAAACCAGGGAAAGCATAAACTGCTTCCCCGAACATTGATGGCTCATTCAGCCTTCACCAGGTTTCCTGCTTGCAACAACCACACATGAACTTGAAGACAGGCAGCAAACCAAAGAGTAACAAGATAGCTGGACCTGAGTCCATCCTGAAGTAGGTACCAAAGTTTGTCAGGAATCCTGGTAGTGAAAGCTCATACTGTGACTCTGCTCCTAAGATTGGTCTCCTCCTGCCTGCATAAGGGAAGCAGGTAAAAAGGAAAACTTCATTTATACTCTTAAAGTAAGAACACTGACATGAGTTTACCAGGATGTGATATGTCAGCAACAAAGACGTGCGTGTTACACCACCCTGATACTCAGAAGGGCAGAGGTGATGGAGTACTGCATGACAGTGTTTGAACTACATCCCTTCTTCTGGTGCTATTCTCAAAGCCTTTGAGCTCTGCCTGTGACAGAGAATGAAAACAATAGAGTCCAAGCTTAGGATGCTTAGTGCTGATGGAGCATTTCCTGAGGCAGCACTGCCTGTAAACACTGATGCTGAGATGTAAAAGCTGGCTGTCAGCAGCACTAGAGCTGGTTTCATTTCATCAAATCCTAATGTCTTAGTGGAGTGTAGCAATGAATCTACAGAAGCTTTTCATGGCCAGCTATTTTGTTAAGACATTCATCTCCTGCTGAGGATTGCCCCTGGAAAGCAGGTCTCTGTGATCAGCCAGTGGCTCTTAAAATGTGAAATGACTTAATAGTTATTTCACATTCACACTTAGGGTGACTAGGCCAGACGGGAGATGGGTAAAGGAAACAACATCTTATCCCCATTTCTAGGAAATCTACATATTTAGCAACTACTTCAAAAGACTGAATTTGACTCACAGTTGAGAAAATTCCTTTACAACTTTCTCTGTGAGAACATACAATGAATAACTGTGAAACCACCCTTTGAAAAGCAGTGTCCACCTTTCAGAGATTTACTCCATTATAAATTGGGCAAAGATTACTTTAAAACCCAAAGTTTTGAAGTGCAGATTGGCCAAAGGCTTGTTTTAGAAGAGATGAATGGAGTAAAGAGAGGCATCTAAAATGTCCAACCATTAATATTTACCCTAAACATATTACAATACTGACAGAAGTTTCCACAATAAATCAGAATTTCCTCAGACTTCATACTCTGAGATATTTATCTGGAGCTATGAACTGTTGAATCAGACACTGCCAGGTTTGCATTAATGCAGCAGACAGAAAGATAGTGTACCCCTGTGTTAGGCACTTATGCCACTTCTACTCTAAAGACTCTGATCCTGAAATGGAGGAGGAGCATGCAGACTTCCTAGGGGTTTTTCAGCTTGGAAACATACTCAAAGAGCATATGGTTTTATTAGTATGTTTACCAGGAGATCCCACAAGCACACCTCCTTTGTGTGCACAAAGAATGACTAAGCTGGACAGCCCTGGCTCTCAGAGCAGATAATGAAATAGAAATAACTTCATCTGTCAAAAAACTGTGATGTCCACTGTTGCCAAATTTCATCTCATTGAGCATGTCCAGCCATCTGACAGGTGGCAATTTCACAAAGCAAGAGCTATGGGATGGAAAACACATAAACAGACATCCTTTTACACATTCATTGTGTAAATAGTGCCTTTTTGTTTCAATCCATTTTCAGTATCTATGATAAAATCAGCTGATAAAAGCTGAAAATCATACAGGTTGAACATGGAGTGCTTTTCCAAGCTGGGACATCTACTTTCCCACTGGGTAAGGAGGATCTCTCTTATTACAAAAAATTGCTGAAACAAAAGTGAATTAAGAGAATAAAGTACGAGTTTAGCCTACTTTTCCAGCCTCATAATTAGACAGGGGTTTTAAGTGAAATCCACATCTGTCTAATGCAACATCTGTATATAATTTCATGGCATAAAATGTACTTATAATATAATTCATTCTTCAGAGTGAAAATACCCCAGCATCTAAATGGTACTGCTACCTATTTGTGCTACATTTGGTGCAAATAGTTTCAAATTACTAAAAGAGTTAATGTATTGTGGAGTTGAGACCAGAGTGGTAAGCCATGATTTTTCTTCCCCAGAAGAACTTGGACACTTGTAATTGCCTGCATTGCTGTCTATATCTGTAACATTAGTGAAGTGGATTATGAAATGGCCTTAGCCAAGAAGATGGTATTATTAAATCTGCATTGTATTTATTCCCTTATCAGTGCTCTGGATTCTGCAATTAATCCTGAGCACCAAGACAAGAGGGTCACAGACATAAATAAAAATATGTATCCAGAAAATCTGGGGAAAAAAAAATTCATTTGGAGTACTGGCAGTGTTATGTGGGAAAACCTGCCATCCTAATAGAAACCACTTCTTCTAAAAAAATTAAAAACTGAAATTAAAAATGAGCATTTAAAAATTATCAAGACAATTGGGAGAACTATTCAGAAGGTTTTCTGATCCATGTGAATGAGAGCTCTGTTCCTACAGTCTGTGCTGTTGATTTAGACAGCAAACAAGGAAGGCTGCCAAATGAAGTGATGAAGCAAGTGAAAAATAATGAAATTATTGTGCTTCAGTTAGAAACATAAACATCAAAAGCTTCATAAATCTGCCCCGTAATCCTTTAAACATCAGTCTTATGGCCATTTTGTGGAGGCTGAAGCAAAGGAAAAAGCGTGGAAGATTTAAGAATAGATAACTTAAATTAAAATTAGAGACTTCTGTATTAGCAGACATTTGAGCCTGTGGTTTAAGCTAGGAAGAAAGTGCCAATGAATTTGCTTGGTAATCTTAGAAGTCTTCTAACCCTCGTGCCATGACAGAAGGAAAAACCACGGCCTGTCTCCACCACTGTAGACTGTAAGGATGCAGTGTATTCTGTACAGACTCAGTGAGCTTCAGCTAATTATCTCAGAAATTGTTTTGATGACAGTGTCATGTCAATCCTCTAATGTGGCATGCTAATGACCCACAGGAATAATGGGAGACAGAGAAACTAATCAGGGGTACAGAGAAACTAATAGAAGAGAAAGAAATATAGAACCAACTTTACCTTTTGCTCCACGTTTACCTCACAATACCCATCTCCAAAGTGCAAATTTACAAACATCATCAGGAAAAGGTGGTTTGGTCTCAGCAACTGCTTAGAGGACTCCAGTTTCTCTGTCACAGAGGATGAACATCTGGGGGCCTCAGGCAGTTCAACAGGACCCTTCCCCCTTACCTGCAGGCCAGACTGCAACCTTACTAAACCTTAATGACAAATGTCCTCAGCAACCAATCTTCTTAACTCAGACAGTTGTATATCTGTGTTTACTCTCCTTCCTTCCATGCAGCTTTCCACCTTTTCAATTGTTCTTACATATAATGTGAGTGGAAAAAGAAAAACAAAACAAAACAAAAAAGGAGGTGCATTGACAAGTAGTAAAAGGAATGGATCTGAAGCAGTTGTGTGATTTTGAGACAGTGGTGCAGTGATGGGAAGAGGAGGAAATAATGTCTTCCTTCTTTTATCCTGCATTTTTCCAAGATTTCTAGTCAGAAATATTAATTTTTTTGTATCCACAGTGCATACTCAGCCCTCACAAAATTTACTTTCACATGCCTTTCCTCACTAGATTAAACCATTCTGCCATGAAAAGACTTTCCTGAGCTACATTCACTGCTCAGTACTGCTGTGTCTTCTGAAACATTCCTAATGTTATCTCTGTTCTGAACTAAATTTTGTTCCTCTGCATGTTTCCCTGCCCAGTGCTTCCAGGTCCTGCACTTACTGTGCATTCCCATCCCTCTTCCATGACTCCTTTCCAGTGTCTTATATGTGATTACATTGGCTCTCACACGTCTGGCCTTTCTCCGGACCCTATTTAAGGTGACAGTTACTTATCTTCATTTATGCAAAAGCAGTATTTTTGAGTTCCCATTAGGAAAAGGTAATGATGGAAGGAAGAAATATTTTCAGAGAGGAGCAGCCAGACAAGCTGGGTGTTACAGCAATGTAGAGCAGGGAGGAGGACAGACTGAGTGGCCTCAGGGTGACCCCTGGACCCACTGTAGCTAATGTCTACCGCCACTAGCAGCAGCCTGTATGTGCCCTCCCTCGAGGACTGAGGGGATGTGTGGACCACTGTTGTTCTGCTGATGATCCCTAGGAAAACTAAGGACAGACTGAACGCCCCTCTGAGGCCACAAAACATGACATGTTTGATGTAAACTGGAGTGATACAGTCTTGACAGATCAAGAGCTACAAACATAGAGATAACGAGAAATCACTGCAGTATGGGGAACTGGAGCATGGAGATGCAGGCTCAGGTCTCCAGTCAGATGCAGTTTCCTGTATAATTCTGGAAGTTTCCTAGTTTTTTGTCTGTCAGTTGTAGCTGGAAGCACATGGTTTGAGGGAAGACAAGTTACATTGAGTTGACACAGAAGAAAGAGGTGAGCAACAGTGCAGGAGTTCCCCTTGGTTACCTATAACCTTGTCCCAGGGTTAGCTCCACCACAGGAAGCTTGTATGAAAGCTTGTAGCAGTTATGAATCTGCCTGTCTGATAATAATTACTTTAAAACCAGTGATCACTCTGCTTTCATTTCACCAAATTAATAAGTTTTACATACTTAAGGTTTTTCACATTTGCTGATTCGCACTCAGTAAAGATAATTAGCGAGCATCTCTATTAGCAATACAGAGCCCCTCCTGTGTAAGCCTTTTTCATGTGACTTGTCCCATTAGCCTTTTTTTCATGGCTTTTATTTGCTACTAAAGGAATAGCACATGTGAAGTGATGTTTGGGATTTAGAGTATTATAACAGCTGACTGCTATGTGACGACTTTTAAAAAGTAAATCTGAGAAAATCAGACTGCGTGAAACCAAATTGTAAAGATTCTGAGTAGAGACACACTAATCCTCCACAAAGGCAGGGCTACTGACAGATTAAGTCATTAGACTAGATGCACATAGTTCAGAAAAGGAAGATGTGGTCACATCACTGGGCAGGCTTTCATCTGATGATTTTAAAAAATCTGCTTCAAATGCATGGCAGGTGGGAAATGCTCTCAGAGTCAATCTTGTTACTTAAAATACAGCTTTGCAGTCAAACTGCAGAGAAATAAACATAAGTAAAATTGTCAAATTGGGAGCTCAAAAGTTAGAAAATGCCAGACTAAGTTTCCTTTTCTGAGTCATCGCTCTTCCCCTCCTTCCTTGCCTTATGGCCAGTGCACACAATGCAAAATGGTTCAGTGTTTTTTACTGCATCACATCAGGTCTCCATTGAAAAATGTTCAATACAAAAAAAAAATAGCACCCTGGTGGATAATTCTACAGCACTCAACGTTTACTTCACATACATCACAAATGGTGATTTTTGGAATACCTGTAAAGTGAGACATTTACATAGATCTCATTTCCTATTTCAAGATTGAAAGGATTAAGAACTGAGGTGTCTAGGAAATGCAAATACTGTGTTTGAGACATTATAGAGTGGGCTTTAAACTTCCTTTTTGTATCATGCTTCAAATATTTGAGAGTGTGCTCCCACAGTGTTCTGTTACAGCTGTTTGTTCTCAGCACACCTAACAGGGAACACCTAAAACTATGTATCAGCAGAAAATACTTGGAATGATTTCACAACTATAACAGGAAAACTTTAGGACACAAAGGAGGGACACAATAAAATTTTAAGTAAATATGAGACTTTTGTTTTCATTGTGTATGTGTGTTCTACTCGTTGCTTACAGAAGTCAGAAGCCCTCTCCCCTCTTGTGTGCTGCTGCAATTTGAGCCTCAACTTGGGGTAAATGAGGCATGGACAGAAAATGTACAGAATAGGGCATGATAATAATTGTTTGCTAGTGCATTCATAAGAAATTCAAATTATGCTGTACAGACAATCTTGACTTTTGTACTTTTGACTTTTAAAACATTTTATCTGTCTGATGTGTTTGTAACATTTCATTTGAAATTCAAAAAAGACCCGCAAACCAGAAAAAAAAATCCAGTATATGACATCCTAATTGCATTTATGAGTGATTAGCAGAGCTGCAACTGTTAGCTTTGGCATATAGATCTGATTCCTAATTAAACCCATAAATGGCAAATAGCAATCTAGTTTTATTACAAGCTGAGCCCAGAGCAGAGGAATAAGGGCACTGTGACAAAAGGCTTTATAAATATTTCCTGACAATGCAGAAGATCAAGCTTGCAGCCCTGTGGGGAAGCCTGCTTCCTTGTGAGCATACGCACCTGCCTGTTCTCTCCAAACCTATGTTTCTTAGGGACAGCTACTGTCCTGTCCATAATGACACCATTTTTCCTTTTCTTGGTTGCCATTCTCATCACCCTGTTGTTCCTCTCTTTGCACCTAACTCTCACTCCCACAAACAAATCATCCAGCCAAGCAAACTCAGCTTTCAACATTCTGTATGGACCTCCTCCTTCAACAAACATCGGTTCCTCTCCTGATGATCCTCTACAAATCTGCCTCTATTGCTCCTTTTCTCCATCACTGTTTTCCATTTGCCCATGTTCTTTATTCTTCTATCTACCTGCATTCCTATTTGTGTTTTAGCTTATTGTGATGCTCCCCAGAAATGTCTTTAGTATTAGTTTTCTTCACGTACACAGACTTCATTCCATGTGCTATCTTCATCTTTCTCTACCATTTTTTTGTTAGTTTCCATTTCTTAAGCCAGTTTCTGGCATTTCTCCATACAAGCTGGCCCCACTCTGCTCTCAATGTCCTCTATCGCCATCTACCCAGTTTCATTTTTCTATCAGAGAATCACATTTTGAAGGCAATCCTTACCATGCTACTCTGTTTTGTTACTTCTCACCCCCAAATGAAGAAAAAAACAAGGGCTTACATTTTTTCATCATGTTTTCCCATTTTGTTCAGATCAAGCAACATTTTAATAGATGTCAATCATACAGACTGTGTTCAGATTAAGCAAAACCATAACAACAGTGTTAGTGACACTGTTGGACCAGAAATCTTGTGCACATGAAAAATGAAAATTTTTCTACTGTCCCAGGATTCTCAGCTTGAATTTGACAGCACACCTTGTTTTAAAATAATGAAAAATGTTCTGACAAATTAAAATTCTGCATCCAATGTGCAATATTTTCCTTTTGTCACCTAATGACCATATTGCAGGTGATGACATGTCATTGCTAGGGATGCTTTGCAGAAGGTGGCTGTCACAGTTCGTCAGCCTTTTCAGATGAAGGGGAGATTATCCCTTTTGATAACAAGAAAGCTGAATTTGGGCAGCCACCTTCAAGGATGTAACTCAGTCAGAAGGCACTGGGTAGCAGTGATCAACTGAGCAAGAGGGAAGGAGATAAAAAGGAATACCAAAAAAAAAAAAAAGCCAAGCCAGTGTCAGGAGCTGCAGAGGCAGGGAAGTGAATATGTGCATATATTGTGGCAGATGGGGACAGAATATGGGATGGGAGCCTGAGGAAAAAGAAAGGAAACTAGGGAATTAACCTGCTTTTTCATCATCTAGTGCTACATCTGATAACAGACAAGTTAACATGCTGGAAAACAGTCTCAGTGTGACTCATGAGCACAACTGTTGGTGGACATCTGCTCTACAAATACGTTGAGTGGCCATGTCCCTTGTTCACTTTTGCTGTTGTTTAGCCTTGATTCACTTCCCCAATGGCTGGTTCTAGCCCACAATCCATCCACTCACTGCACAGTTCTGCAAACAGAATGGCTGGTAAGTGACCAGTGAGCCAACCTTGGAGAAAAGATTTCACCTTTCTTGCTACAGCTGCCATTCTATGCATCATCTTTAAGTTCACTTTTTTTCTGTCTGTGTATCTACATGAAAATTTTAGTTGTAAGGAGTTACCAGCTACTGGGCCAAGTGGTCACAATCAGACATCAGACTTCCTCACAGCCACCCAGTATGTTTCATTTCATTAGCTTTGGATAGTGAAAAACCACTGTTTGAATGTTGTTTTTATGGTGGTGATGCTGAAGTTTTGTAACATGACCTTATAGTATAGCACAGCAACATTGCAATTAGAAAATATTTTCCTTAAAATATACTTCATGTGCTTGTTTTTCCCTAAAAATCTAGCAGCACTCAAAGACATGCATTCAGTTTTAAAGCATGAAATTTTTGGGTTCTAGAAAACATACTTCTAGCAACTTACTTTCACTGGCTGAATAGTCCTGTGGATCAAGTATCCCTGATTCCTGCAGCGATCTAATACAGGAGTCCACCAACTCCAGACCAGTGGTGAGTTCATCTTCTATATCCTTCTGACCATCTGTAATGAAATGAACAACATACAAACGTAAAAGAAGGGCAAAAAGGTAAAGCCATATACAAGACAAAAGCTAGAACCAGTTATATGTACTAAGCATTCCCAGCTGATGAAGGAACGGAGGCCACACATTCCCAGGATGCTGGCCATACTGACAACTGTGCCATCCTTTGGAAGCACGGCCTTGGATTAACAAAGGCAAAATGAGAATATTTAGGTCTAGAAGTAAAAAAAGCCAGAGACACATTTAGCAATGTCCCCTCTCAAAACTCTACATTAAGTGTACTTTTTGTCAATCCTAACAACTTTTGCCAAATCTTGTCACTTTTTAGGTAGAGTTTTCACACACTAGCAATGAGAAAAAACACACAAAAACCCCAAGAAAAACCTCCACATACATCGATGTGCTTTTCCCCTCCATCTTCTTTAGGAACCAATGATCTTTCTGGGAAAGAATATAAGTAATACATATATGTAGATAAGTACATTACCTTGTGTTTGCCAGTGAAACTGCTCTTCTGTTGAACTGGAAAGAGAAAGAAAAAAAATGATCATTTTTAGTTAAATTGTTTTGTAGTGTGCCATGGATATTCAGATATAAATCTATTCTGAATGAACAGATTTAATAGAAGAACACACTTAAGAATAAAAAAACATTTAAAATACATAATTTTATATATATTTTTAATTAATGACTTGTACAGCATTCATTCAGCTGTAGGGAAGCATCTTTATTTCTTTATCAAGTAATTTGAATCATACATATAGAAATTGGCCTCTTGGTCTTGATATAAAAACTACTCTATTTCAAAGCAAAAACATTAGCATTCTTTAACTTTTCTGGATTCTTCCATTTGTCTGATTCTCCATGTTTATTGAGAAAATTATAAATTGCTTTCTCAAGTGAATAGTTGCATGTGATTTCTGAAAGAAATTAAGAGTATGAATCCTGGTTCTACTGATCATTATGTGCATTTTTATATTATTCAAATGTGCAGCTAAGTTAATTCAATTGGCCTACACAGGAGAGTAAATTTAGATGTGTTTGTGCTTCTATGTACAAGCACTTAAGCAACAGAAGGTCTTAATTTTAAAATAATGAGCATGCACACCAGAGGATGGGTTAGGTAGGGTATTTTTTTCAGTAAAATGAAAGATAAATTCAAATGAATGATAAAGTGACTTGTATATTCAATTATGTGCAATGACTACACTTTCCTCCAAGGCATGTTCTGTTTATGCTTCAATATAGGTCTTTCTCACATGACAAGAATACAAAATGATTGAAGTTACTCAGTACTAACTATTCTTTTGATAAAAGTGAACTGATTATTACACCCATGACTGAAAGATTTTTCGGTATATTTTTATAGGATACTTATAGGGAAGAAAAACATCTGTTGCATCCATAAGTTAAAAAAAAAAACAGACTGAAATTATTTTAACTTTTCAAACAATTATATTTATTTGTTTATTTATTTTGTAATGTTGAGAAATGCTCTTTTGGATGAGTAAATGGATTTAAATCTCTAATTGTTTTCCCTTTTCCCAGCAGATGCTGGATCACTTATGAAGATGCCAGTATACCTCCTACTATCTATGTTCTGAACAATACTGTAAACGAAATTAAATGCTTCCTTGTGGAGGTCTATTTTTACAGAAAAGAACTTGTGTCAATTATTTACCAGATTTGATAGTGTTAAAAATTAAAAATCATTGCCTAATTTACATTAAAATAGTTCTAAAAGGACTTTTAATGTCTACCTGGCATCATAAATGTTAACCTGAAAAGTTCAAATCTATACATCATCATAAATTTCCTAATATCTATGTCTGTGGTTTATATTGACTCACTGTAGTGCTATGTTATAGATTAAGAAGCTATTCCTTTGATGAGCTAGTGAACTAAAATTCTTGCATTCAAGTCCACTGAAATTAACAATATTGAAGATAAGTGTTGCCAGAGTCCTGGACAAACATTAATAATTGCAAAGTGCTGAACTGGACGAAATTACTTTAATTTAAATTACCTTTTGAAATGAAGCCCTAGTGGTGACTAGGGACAGTGATTTTTTTTGAAATAACACTTCTTCCAATTTTACATTTCTTTGTCTGATTCTCAGATTTACTAAATAAGTGCAGCTTCATCTGACACACTGGGACTTGTGTGCAATCTTCCTTTCTGTAATTAGCATAATCCATAATAAGTAATGCACTACTTTCCACTCTAGAGTCCCTCTTCCAGTATCCAGATTTCTTCATGATAGATATCAGCTAACCAGCCAGAAAAAAATGTAATATCTCAGGTGGCATTCTTGCTGGCAGAACGAATTATTAGATGTTGCTGGCAAGAACACAATGATGTAAAAGCCTATGCCACATCATCCAAATGAGTTAGAAAAGAAAATTAAGTCATGCATAAAGAGTGAATTAGCACTTCCAGGAATTCCAGCTTAGCCTTTTTTACTTGTACAAAATGTAACGAAGTTCATTATGTCCAATGAATCACTGTAGTTGATTCATAGTAATCCCCAATATCACTTGTCTAACTTCCACAGAAAACACTGTACTGTATCCATATTAATCTCAGGATCACAATGAATTTTCGCTACATTTTGACTTTTCCAATTTTAATGACGCTTCTCCTCACCAGTACTGTAATGGTCTTTCAACAAATAATGTAGCTTTTAGAGTCATGATAGCAGATCCACCATCAGAATTTTTATCCTAATGCTAACTTCTTATTCAACATGTGGAACATGAACCAGGCTGAGCAGGGCAGTGGTGCAGCCCCATCCCTGGAGGTATTTAAAACCTGTGTAGATGTGACACCTGGGGACATGGTGGACTTGGGCAGCTGGGTTAATGTTTGGAGTCGATGGTCACAAAGGTCTTTTCCAACATAAAAGATTCTATGATTCTCTATTAAAGTTGTATTTGCTTCTACAAAAATATCTGTATGGTCTGGTATGGAAAGACTGCTGTTTTCCTTAGTCAAATTCATGCTCTTTAGCTTTTTAAAAATCCAGTATAGTTGGATATTGAAGCTGCCGTTTCTTGGCTGCAATCCAATGCCAGAGCCTTGCAAACAAACATTTAAAGGGTTTCTATAGAAAACCATTAGAATTTGCCATAGTTTTAATTTAGATACTCTTTATTTTTCCTTTTCCCTTTTTTTTTTTAACTGAGCTTCCCTTGCTTTTGGCCTGAAAAAGATTCCTGACTGAAGCAACCTGACTTGTTTGTGTAGGAAGCCTTCACGCTGTCACATGACTGTGCCAAATCTGCTTGAGTGAATAAAAGGGCACACTTTGCTGTCCTTTTCTTTCAGGTGTTTCCCAGCTTCACAAGAGATCAGTACAATTGACTGTATAGTTACATCAAATACGTGAAAAGACAAAAAACAATAATTAACAGAAGTATTGTCCTAATAAATTTTTCAGCATGTTCAGCAAAACATATTTTTGCTTCGTATTTTTTTCTAAAGAAAAAATGCATTAGCAACCACTTCTCTGCATATTCCTATGCCTATTATGTAAGTTTACAAACGTTAGTATTTTTGACTGAGGAAGATGAGCAATAAAATTCTTTATCAAGTTGTTCTGAGCTATGGTAACCTGAGCCCACCTTAAGAGTTTGAGGAAGGGATTTTAACCAGAACTACATTAGTATAGCATTAGAAAATCCTAGCATAAAAAATGACTGAGCTGAGAACTCAAGCAGGTAGAATTACTACCTCCCTTAACCCAAACTCAGAAGAATAATTGTGATTTATTTATTCTTCTTTTATTTTTGGTAGTCATTGCATCCTGTATCTACTTCAAATGTTCTAGGTACAAATAAGACTACTGTTCTACTTAATTTGACCTGACTTGTGGAAAGAATCCTCCATCACTATTCAACTATGCAAAACTTGATCTTCTATGCTTATATTGTCTTTGGAAAATTCAGTGTATCGAAGGAAAATTGCAAGAAAGCTGAATAAGAGAATGCTAAAACCCAAACAAATGAACAAAACACTTGACTAAACAAAAGAAGAATATTGTTATATGTTTAGTTCTTGATGTTAATGTTTAAGCTAATGAACCTGTCTTCTGTAAGGATGCACTACACTGTACTTAAAGCTTTACCTTTAATAGCTACCTAGGAAAGGAGGTATTCCAGTAAAAATTGTTTTACCTCCCTAGGCAAGAATGAGCAAAGTAAATATCCACAGAAGAGTCATCTTGATTCCAGCTGAACTCACACATTCCCATTTCTGCATGCATGTCATAAAAGCACCAAAGGAGTGAGAACCCTCTGTGTGTGACCTTGCATATGGGGAGGGCAAAAGGCAAATGAGCACAGCATGCTGCAGGGAGCTCGTTTTGGGAACATCACCTGCAGAGCTCTACCTGCCTCTGCACAGTAAGGAAACAGCAGCAGCACAGAGCATTGCAAAAATGCTTATTTTCTACAGCTGAGGATGTCTGACTATTACCAGCAGCTCTGTACATCCAGTTTATCCCTCTTTGGGCACAAACAGAAAAATCCCAGACTGACCTACAGTTTGTCATAAAGAAGCAACAAACCAGGCCTTAGGAAGCCTTCATTTTTTCCTGTACCTCAGGTCAAGTTAAACAAGAAGTGGGTGCCCCTTCATGATGGACTTGATAGGAATCTACCATGATAAGATGGACTCTGTGTAGACAGCCAGCACCTGCATAAGAAGGTGAGTTACAGAAGACCAGCAAACACCTCACCCAGCAATTTGCGGGAGTCAAAAGTAGCTTTGGTGATGCAGAAGTGAATGCTTCACATGACACCAGAATATTGCTTTCCTGGACAACATTAACCAGCCATATTTCTATAAAAGCAACCAAAGTCCTCAAGAGAGGTAACCCAGAGGTGGGGAATGCTGTTGACTATTTTGGCAGAAGAAAAGCTGCCTGAGACATCCTCAGACTGTGTTGCTATTAGGGCCTGTACAAACACCCAAAGATTCACTTCTAAAGCAGGTTCTGGGAAGCAGCAAGGACACCTTGGACTCAGCTGAACTCCTAGAAGGTGGATGTGTGCCTGTGGAACTGGCAGTAGGGATAATGGTAGGCAAAGGTAAGTTACACCAAACCCCAGCCCAAGACACATTTTGCACACGACCTGGACACAGCAGCACTTGCAGCATCACTGGGGTTTAGTTTTAGACATTACATGGCCAATGTGAGACCAGGCCCACTTCAGAGGAATGCCTTGACAGGTTCAGAACCATTCAGTGCAAGAAGCAGCTCCACTGCCCTGTACACACTTCTCCAGCAATAGTATTTACTATGCACCATGCAGAAATTCATTCATTTTACTTCATGCACCAAAATACATCAGTGCACATACACAGCAGGACAAAGCAGTTGGTTATTCATTCCTTGCTGCTCCCCAGAAGAACACCACAGCAAAAAAACTCACTTCTTGTTGGGAAAGGAGGTAGGTTTTCTTCATTCACTGTTTCTGGCACACTCCTTTATCACTGAGCCTGCATACAGGCTGCCAGGGTAAATTCACACTTTTGTATTCCTCTAATTATCCAAGAAATGTTTGTGTGCCTTTCCTTTGTGTGAAGTAATTCAGTTTACAGACACTCATTATTTGAAAAAGTGCTCTAGCTATCTGCTACACCAAAATATTTTTATTGTTTTCTAAAACAATTATTGAAATTATATATAAAACTACTGTAGAAAGACTATGAAAGGATTTTACAAGGAGTTGTATCAGCACATGATTTTTTAAATTATTTCTACAATGGAGCTACAAAAACATTTCTGTATATAATTACGGGCAGATACTGTCTTACTGATGTTTAACTTTTTTTTGTTGTTGTGGAAGGTGTAAGAAAAAAGATCCAGAAATATTTCACAAAAAGCAAGGAGGCTGAAAAACTAATATTCCATCTAAAGCAAAAGAGAAGCAGATTTTAAATCAGCAGTACATTTCAGGTTATCTGCAAAACAGTAAACAACTTTTAGTATCAACTATCTGGTGGGGAAAAAAACCAAACAACCTAAGAATAAATTTTACATTAAATAATCCTGCAAAAAAGTACCAACCCTTCAATAAATTGCCATAGTAAAAAACAATCCTCAAGAGCAACTTTTGTGTTTTGAGGCCAATTTAAAATTACATCAAAATCTATGACATTGGTAGTCACTCCCTTTGCCTCTATAAATGTGACACTGTAGGCTCTCTCAGATATTTAATAGCACTCTGTTAGTCAACTGTGGTATCAACTTGGCTATCGTATCAAGAAATCCATTTTTTGATGTTCCAACAAACCTCATCTAATCCCCTACAATGATCCTGGAAAATGTAAAAAAAAAGTCCAACAAACCAAAACAAATAAACAATACCCCCACAAACCCACACATATTTTACTGACGGCTGCTCTCTTGTACCTTGGAAATTTCCAAGTGACTTTTAAAATGATGACAAAGTTCTTAGCTGTAGATGCCAGGAAACCATTCATGTGGTTAATTCCCACCTTTATTAGAACACCCTCACTTCAAGTTCCTGCAGGGAAAAAAACTGTCTAATTTTTTTCCCAGAAAAATTACTGTTATTCCCTAGGTTTTACAAAATCAGTAGCAGAACTTTGTGGTTGTGCTGTGAAAGTTTTGTACTTCTTTCCAATGATGCAGGGAAATATTTGCAGCCAAATTTCCAAACAGGTCTCAAAAATCAATGCTTTCCTCTACATTTAATACTTGAGGAAATTTGAAGACATGATTTTCCTTTAAAAACAAGTTTTAAACTGCTCCAGTCCTATTTATATTCAACTTCCCTATGCTGATCGTGGTTAATAAAACTGTTCTGTTTCTCCTTATTTAAATGTGATTTAAAGTTTGGGTGCTACACCACTAAGAACACTATTCAAATACACAGCACGCATGGAAAGGCACCAGCAGCCTTGCATTCCACACAGTGCACTGCTTAAGGGCTTGCAAAGCAGGTGCCAGAGGCTGTTATTTAATGGACACAGCATAACACAGCCTGTTTTCCTGCAGTTTTCGACCACCACTCCTGAAATGGCCTACAAGAGCATCAATTATAGTAAATTTTATTTTGTTACTGAACTAATTTCACACAGACCAAACCCCCAAAAACCCATTTACTTCAGTTTTGAATGAACTTGGTCACCTAGGGAGAGAACACTTGCTACTTCACTTGCAACCAGCCAGTTTCCTTTAGCTTCAGTTCTGCAGACAGAACTGGCGTGACAGTGAACACACAGAATTCTTCAGAGTGGAAGCCTTCGAAGCTCTGCTGTTCCAAGGAGAAGAATTTAGAGGGAAATATGAACTTTGTGCATTTATTTAACTTTAAATTTGGACACAATAACAACATTAGGGAAACAAGTACTGTGTGATTGCCCAGTTCTCACTTTTCCCCTGATGTCCCTTTCATGCCCTTACTATTCCAGACAGGATACTAGGCTAGATAGACCCCAGTTCTGAATCAATACAACCACTCTTCTGTTCTTAATTACAGAAGCCAAAATCAAAAATCAAATTACTTAATTTTGTAATTTCCCATTATTAATTAATTAAGAAAAAGGATGATGGTTCACAAAAAGAAGGAATTAGCTCAAGGCTGGATTTCTGCTAATATTGTTAGTTCTTCTGGTTTGCTTCAAACCTATTTTTATTTGAGAAAAGAGCTCATTTCCCAAAGTGAACATAGCTAGACAGGAGCACATTTAGAAGGTAGTAGAATTAGAGTATTTCAATTGCAAGGGACCTACAAAGACCATTGAGTCCAAATACCTGACCACTCCAGGGCTGACTGAAGGTTATACAGCAGGTTATTAAGGTCATTGCCCAAAAGCCTCTTAAACGCTGACAGGTTTGGGGCCTCAAACACTTCTCTAGGAGCCTGCTCCAGTGTTTGACCACCGTCTTGGTAAAGAAATACTTCTTCATGCCCAGTTTGAACATCCCCTGACACAGCTTTGAACTGTTCCTGGGTGTCTCTGGATGCCAGGGAGAAGAGCTCAGCTCTTCCCTCTCTCCTTCACCTCTGGAGGAAGCTGCAGAGCAATGAGCTCATTGCCCAGCCATCTTAAATTTTAAATTTTGCCGCTTCTACACAGCAGAGCAGTTTAGATAGCAGTGTACTGTGATTTTCCTTCAGTCCCAGTGGTGGTATTTGGATCTGATCCAAACCAAACAAGCATCTAAAATAGAATCAGAAATGGCAAATTAGAGAAATCAATAGTGGAGAGCTAGAATCATCTCTGCCCTAAGGCAACAGAGAAGTCTGGTGCCTAAATCACACCACAGCCTATTAGTATCCATAAAATTGTGTTCTTCAAGCATGCCTTATTGACAACACTGCACAAAAAGTAGGATAGTGGTTGTCATGCTTTAAAGAAAACAGCACCATGCCCTAAAAGATAAAGTGAGTTCTAGTTTCTCCATTCCCTCCTCCCTCTTATTCCAAAAGTTTAGCTATTAAAACACTCATGCATGATGTGATGGAACTAGTTATAATATTTGTGAGAAATATTTCATAAATATTATATAATATTTGTGAAATAATATAATATTTTTTATAATATTTGTGAGAAATCAAACCAGTCACTAAGTTCAATGTAACTATCGGGCTATTCCCTGTCTTTCCTATTGAAACCTCTATTCTGTATAGAAAACAATACATTATT
The DNA here is from genome assembly GCA_013397155.1 of Irena cyanogastra. Taxonomy (NCBI): domain Eukaryota; kingdom Metazoa; phylum Chordata; class Aves; order Passeriformes; family Irenidae; genus Irena; species Irena cyanogastra. Next base: position 21,615 of record VWZV01001825.1, on the reverse strand, counting down.
TTAGTTGAGAAACTCCATTATAAAAGACATCGTCCCAGCTACATTTTCTTCACACCAAGTTTTGAAAGATGAAAGGGAAAGTTGAAAGGGAAATTGTGCAGACAGTAGCACTGAGGGAAGGTATTTTCCCAGTGGAGCAGAAAAAGGTACTGAAGACCAAGAAGTGAGAGCGAATTTCTTGTAAGGTGCCTTAAACAACCTATGTTTTGATCTGTGCAAGAAACATTTAGTGAATAGGAAATGGATTCTTTTCTGAGGCACACAGTTCCCTATGCATTGTATGAGCACTGTGGTTTGGGTGTTAAACCATGGATGCGTGGAGACAGTTACCTAAAAATAAGAATTACAACACATTCTTTCAGTATATTTTTGGTTCTGGTCCTTGGTATCATAACATTCAATTCCAAATAAATATGGTGTAATATAAACTAAATTCCTTTAAGGAAACCCACTTCTGTAAAAGAAGATATTGCAATATTTTTTCCTAAGGACAGCTAACTGCTAGAGCAGGTAAAAAAGACCCAGCACTAGCAACATGAAGCTCCTCATCTTCTCAAGACCGACAAATTGCACACGGATATCCCTTCTGCAGAAGAGTTAATCCTTAACATAAAGAACAAGCTGAGAGCCTCATGCTGACCATTGTTTTAGGTAAATTATGTAAAGTATGATCACACTTTATATGACTTTTTCAGCTACAACATTTGTTCTATGCTGTCTTTGGTAAATAATAGAAAGGGATTTTCTCTATGTTTTGAGGGGATGATTCATTTTAAATTCAGCACTTCCTTAGGGAAATAAAGCAGACAGAAGCCAGACAGCCTCTACCTTGAATAAAGCGTATTCCATGCAGGAAATTCCCAATACACTCACACAAAGCCTGTCTGTGTGAGATCGCACATCACAGTTCTTCCCAGTTCTTCTCCCTTGCAGCCTCTTCACATTAGCTTCACTCAGCTGCTTCCAAGAAACCTCCCTTCACAGGGCTCCTCACCTTCGCCTCTTTCGTTGTAAACAATTCTTTCCTTTTCTCTGCATTCCTCTTCCCCTCTACAAAAGAACCAGGATGTTTCTTCTTTTTATTTAGCTACTTCCTTCCCTGTAGCTTATGCCTGTTGGAGCCAAGAAGCAAACTCCTACTGTGCCTCCACAGTGGTCAGAAGGCCCCTGTAACTAACAAAGAATAGTCTCAATGTCAATATATTGTCTGAATTTGGCACTGAAGAGACTGCATGGTGTTCACTTATACCTTATAGGTTGTCCTCTGTTTCTGTATTCTCTACCAGATGTGTGAACATGAAACACTTCCATGAAACAAAAGCAGATTCTGCAGGAAGCAGGAAAGATTTTGTTGATCTTTTTTACGGGAGAATTTGACAACATTTGGTCCAGTCCCCACTTAAAGCTGGGCTACTTTCAAAGTGCTGTCCTGGACATAATGTAGTAAGGCACGTGGGAGACTTCACCAGTATTCTGCTGTTCAGCATTTGTTCAGTTAATTATCTTTTGTTAATAGAGAAAATAAAGACTGATTAAAGGTGAAATTAGAAGAGTTTGGTGAATTTAGATGAAAGAATTGAAGTCTGAGAAGGGAGCACACCTGGCTTTTATAATTTAGCAAGGCTGAAGAACAGGAGAAAAAGAAATAGTCAGAGGAAGCACACGTGGGAAAAGGACAGACAAGTTCAAGCTGGTGACTGAAATTTTTGCTGAAACTTAAAAAAAGTATTAAAACATCATGGAAGCAGTTGAGGTATCAAAACTCTACTCACTCTGCTCTTAGAAGGTTGGTTGGTGAGTTCATTAGAAAGAGCTGATATTAGTTCCAGCTTCAAGGAACTGGAGGACAGCCCAGGATGGTGCCTCCAGTTCTGTATTTGAAATAACCTTAATCTGTGATGCTGGAAAATAGATGATTGTTACAGAGTAGTATCCAGACATAACTGATACCACCAGAAACACCAGGCAATAGAGTTTTCTCTCTTCTATAGAAGTAGCCAGTACCAAGAATAATGTATGGAAGAACTAATGAGTGTTACATTTACATTTCAGTGGATGAACATAAAGGCAACAGAAAACTACTTTCTAACCTAAAATGTTAGATGAATGTAAAGGTAATTGGGTCTGTTAGGGAAGTGATAAGCAGCTGGATCAACCCATGAAAAACTGCTATTGGTTTATGACTTTAACTACAGGAGTGAAAGTTCTTATTTGTAAACTGTCTGTTTGTATACAGAGTTGACAAATTATCCAAGTAACTAAAATGGCACATGGTAATAACAGCTATTTAGCTATATGGATAACCTTTAATCACACATTTATTACTGAAAATTACTAAAATTATATTAATGCAAGCTGACAAAAAGTAAATGTAACCTTTAGACAGATTGGGAGCATTGCTGTAAGCACAGAGTCTTTTTATTCTGGCTTTTTCCACCACTAAGGTGCAGACAGGAAAACAAGAATCAGTTCCCTATGAAAATTATATTTCTTCCATTATTCATTGCCTACCAGAAGACATACAACACAGGAAACATGACACAAGTAAAACCAGGTTCATAGGTCAGATATTTAGCAAAGATAGATGTAAGAAATATGCTGTATTTTTAAAAATTATACGCAGGCATTAAAAAGAATATTCCTAAGGAGTAAAAGGATATTTTTTTAGAATTAAGAAGAAAGTATCTTACTGATATCATACTGTGATGCTGAAACAAGTATTACTTTCAATCCTCTTTATTCTTAGAAGAATATTACAATATAAAATGCTGTGGAAGTTACTAGACAACTAAACCAATCCTTTGAAATTTTGTTTTGTTAACAAAAGGATGAAATCACCTTTCTACTTACATATTCTTTACATCCAGAACACAAAGTCTCACAAGATAGTTAAACACTGAATCTTTGCTTTTCATATATCATCTACACATTTCAATACTGAATTACTTCTGTTGCAATTACTTTGCAACAGAACTCTATGTCCTGCTCCAGTCCCAAAGGTCTGCCAACCAGGTAAACCAGGAAGAGATGTACTCTAGTAGCCAGAGTTAGATTACAACTGTGATCAGATCCAAAAACAAGTGCTCAGTCAACTTTGGAAATTCTACACACAACTTCTTTGCTCTTTTTGGCTTTTACATAACCCCTCTATTGCTCACTGTCTGCATATTAAAGCAAGTACCAAATTCCCTGTCTGCACCTATTACCCTGCAGCTGATATTGCTACAGCTGAATTCCAGACTTTTTCCTAATGCTTGTGGCCTGTTTTGGGCAATCTTACCAATACTCATGAAAAACAAAAGCATACCCTTGAATTCCATATTATTGTTCCGTTAAGCTGCCAAAAAGACCATCTTTCTCTCCACAAAATGGGGAGAACAAAGCAGAGTGTAAATTAGACAAGTAGTGAAAGCCGTCTGTTACTTATTTATTGCAAATTTTTCCAATGCAAATGTGGCAAATACTAGAGAAGCGACTTCACAAATATCACAGGCTCTCACATTGCATTGAAAAAAAATGCAGGAGGCTTAGCTATATGCTTTTATCACTTGTAAATATTTAAGAGACCAATTAGTCTGTCACTTATGGTAGCACTGAGTTCATATCTCAGAACCTTTTAATAAAGAATTCAACTGCTGAGATGGTTTGTTTGATAAAACAAAATTCTACCTACTGTAGTCCTCAAAGCACTTCCAATTTGAAAGTTGTAAAACTTCCAAGTATTAAGATAGGGCAGTGATCCTCATCCTGTGCACGAGACGATCTAATAATTTCTGTAAAATCTGCACAATTACACAGAAAAATGTTACACTGTATTTGGTTAAATAAAAGCACTAATTTTCTCTGCTGAGTCTGCTGAAACAGCAGACAAAGGAAATGAAACCCAGATCTCAAGTAACTAGCTGAGCTTTACATTGGCAGATACAATTCTTTGAAAGTCCTTTGTTCTGGTGAAAAGGTTACTGAACCGTAAGAAAATTGAGTTCTTGGCTACCTATGCAAATCCCTCTCTAGGACACCTCAACATCACTTGTTCAAAACAATTAATTAAAATTCTTTCTTTCCCATGCCTGGTAGATCCAGAATCCAGTTAGTTTTCACTAAAGCTCATGCCACTAAGTAATATTACCTTCTTCATACCCATCTAAATCACCATGTTCCATGTTCAGAAATACTACATATACATAAAAGTAACCAGCTTTGCATTTATTTTAGCTTTCTTTTCTCTAATTTCACTAAATGAAATTTTGAGGGGTTCTCAACTGAGTTATGCCATCATTCAAAAGCTCAACTTCTTTCTCTTTGAATATCTTAATCTAGGCTTAAAGCTGATTGTAAAATTGAGATTTTATATTACTCATTCAGTACATCTTGGAAATAGTCCAATCAAAAAGCTAAATCTGTTCTCACTGCAAAACACAGCTAATATGAAAAGTGAGGAAACCGATTTATTTTTTTTCTCTCTGAATATGAATCACATAAAATCTGTTCTAGACTTCACAAAATTAATTTTTCACAGTACAGAAATGCTAAAGCTCAGAGTTGAAAACAATAATTTTGCTTGAGTAACCAATGAGTTTTGTGGCTGTTTTGAGGAAGAACAGTATATTTGCAAGTTAGCTCCAGGACTGTCAGTGTCAGGAGCAGAGACAAATTTTTATTCTCCATCATGTAGCAAAATCTCTGCTCAAAGCCAGATCAATGAGTGCTGGCTCAAAGCCAGATGAATGAGTGCTGAGGTATTCCTAGCCTTCAGCTGTTAAAAAATGTACCAGATCCTAATGAGTTTTGGGTTTTTTTCTGGGTTTTTTTGGGGTGGTTTTTTTGGTTGTTTTTTTTTTTTTTGTGTTATTTTGGTTTGGTTTGTTTTTTTTTTTTGTTTAAAAAACAATGGGTAAGCAAAAACTTTATAAAGAAAACAGAAAAGACCTACTGATAAACAAAATTCTAAGAATCTCAATTTCAACAATTTCCTGTGTTGAGAAATATAGTTCAATACAACCCTGTGCACAACAATTGGATAGTTTTGATTTCAATACAAAACAGCTTTGCTATTAGGATGGACTGGAATAGAAGTGACCTGTAGAGAGAATAATATTATATCTGGCCTGTTTTCAACAAGAATGGTATTCTACTCAGTGATAATGGTAAGGAGAATTTGAATAATATGGTATACTCTATGTCCCAGGATGAACTATATCATGTCCAGTCCATAAGTGAAATAAGCAGATGTAATCACACCTTTTGTTACTCCATCAAGCTGGGGGTGGCAATTTCTAAACAGATATTAAAAAGTATCATACCTATTTGAGAAAGGTGGAAAAAAATCAAAACTAACAACTCAAGCCTAGGCTGGCTTCCAAAGTTAAAAATTTGCTAATAAGTCAAAAGGAAAAGAAGTAAATGCACTTGATTTTATTAAGGTTTCACAGAGCACAATTTCTTTCATGGAGTAAAAAAAAGGAAAAGTAGATCTAATACACCTGGAATTCCACTGGGCATTTAACCCATTATCAGATGGCATTGCCAAGTTAATAGCTTCAAAAATCAAGTGGGGAAATAGTAGAAGATTTGAACACCGTGCATAAAAAGAGCCAGACAAGAGACAATTGGCAGTGTTAAACTGAAGCTGAACAAGAGAGATACAACCCAGCATTCTCCAAAAGTCAGTCTTGGGAGAATACAGTTTTTCCACAGAAGTATGCAAGACAAACTGAGGCAGTTCGAAAATGAGGCAAGATCGGTACCTGAAATGTATTAAAGCAGTCCTTTGGTATTAGATAAGACTGGACTTCTTTACCTCTGCCTAAAAATAAATACTACTAAAAATTGCATGTGAAATATTGGTGATACACACTAATAGTTGCCAGAAGTTTTCTGTCCTATTTTTCCAGTCATTGTTTTCACCACTGAAGAAAAGAAAAATTTGAAAACATGTTTTTCTGCAGCACTGTGATCCCATAACACCTTTAAAATTTCCACATTACACGTAAAGACTGCCTTCTCAAGATTGACACGTTCTATTAAATCCTCTTTACAAGAGCAGAAGCACTTTCAAGAAGTAATACATAATTAAAATAATCTGCACAAGAATCCAGGTTGCACTCCATCACCAAGTGACTCCCCTGTGTGCCAGGTCAGTTCCAGGCACCTGCAGAGCACAGAGCTGGAGACACTGACAAGAGGTGACCCTGGTATGACAGCCAGCACCCTCACCTGCCTTTTCACAGGGTGGGCTGAGGTGGTGCTGGGCGGAATCCAGAAATACCGAAGCGCATGAGTGAGCACATCAGCAGCAGTAGGAGAAAAGGATCAAGTATATTGATATTCCCTGGTATATCTACGTGAGGAAAAACTCTCCTAGGTCACACAGTGTTTGTACACATGGTGGGTGGCCTGACTGCCTAGTTAATTCGTTTCCACTCCATCCCAAGACTTCAATGTTGCTGCTACCCAGCACCTGTACTCAAAGAGCTATACATCTGAAAACCTTTAACATGAGTTACTTGGGGTTTTTTTAGATTTTTGTTCTGCTTCCTTTTTTCCAGAATTATTATCTCCTCCTCCTATTACAATAAACATCTCCTGCCTATTACAATAAACATCAATGGAACCTGTGACAAGACCAACCACACTGGAATCTCAAATACTATTTATCCAGTGAATAAATATATTTATTGCAAACAATTAATGGATCTTTTTATTTCTTCCTAAGCAGATTTTAGATTCAGATTTTACTCAGATTAGTAGGAGTTGAAGAAGGTAGATTACTATGCAAGTAAGGTTGTTCATAAAAGATGAGATTACAAATGTTGGTGTATTAAGCAACTTGATTCCAAGTATATGAAGCAGGTATATTTGCACATGCCAGTACTTCCACTACTTAGATTTGACACAAAGATTTAACTCCTGTAAACCCAGAGCCAATGCTGCTTAGAAAAAGCAGGTGGTTTGTTCTGGCTTGTACAGTGTGCTTGGCATTACTGTTGGTGTCCCCCTAACTTGGACATCATATGTAAGAAGGTCTGGCTGCATTTAAAATCCAGTCTCAAATTGCATTGCAGACAGGAAAAAGAGAAGGTGAATGCAATCCCCATGTTTGCTTTGAAACTGTGAAAGTATAAGTAAAGAAAAGTAAAGAAAGTATAAGCAGCCCACAATACCATCTTCTCAGAGCTGAGTTACATTTTCAGAAACATATTTGAAAGGATTCCTTCAACAGCTTCTTCAGCTGAGGGCAACGAGACATATGTGGCACCACCTGAAAACCAAATGAAACTTGTGACCAGAAGCCTGCCTTCACAGAAATTCACTCTTTAGAGCACTGACACAAGATATACATGTGACAGACAGGGCAACCTTTCTCACAGCTGCAGAACAACCTGCTGAGCAAAAGTGTGGCATCAACTAAGTGAAGGCCTGTCTGACAAAAGATGGGCACCTTCCCCCTTCTCTTTCAAGCACTTTGTAAGTGTGCATTTGAGCAAAGAATAAGCTCTTACTTCTGGAAAAAAACAATTAAAGTTAATTCCTTATCTGTGTATAACTACCTCAGGACACTTGACATAATTACTTCACGTGGCAAATTCAGCTTTATGGGAGCAGCTGACTGCACATTATTCTGTATTTTCACTTTCTTCCACAAGGCTCAAGCTCTTCTGTCAATCCAAATAAATTTGTAACATCAGCCCCATTATTTTGTGAAAGCTTTGGCCACCTGAATGAGTCCATAAAAAGCCAGGCCCTACGATGACGTGGATTAAACCTGCCCTGAATTCAGCCTTCTTTCTCCATACCCCCCCAATGCCCCAGTCCTATTTTACATTCTAAATGACCCCAGCAGCAATCTCCAGCTGTCATATTCCATACTGCTCCACTGCAGTGTATGTTACCTGTGTCTAACTTACTGTATCAGAGCTATCAGCCAAGGGGGACCACAGCTCCACTACTGCCACTATACTTTTCTGAGCCTGTCACACTGATTTTAAGAGCATTTCCTTTCCTTGCTGCTCAGTGACAAACTGAACATGGTTAAAATGCTCTGCATTGTAGTAGCCAAATAATATTGCCTTCCTTAGGAGTACAAACTGCTCTCAACTTCTCAGGCAAACAGACCAGCCAGGGTCAGCACATCTTGCTGGCCTCACTCATGATGTGTACCAGCCAAGTGACCCATTTGATAGCCACAGTCTTTGGCTATGGAAGTCACAGGCTACTAGACCTGTCAGACAGCTACTTCACCTACACATCGGCCACAAAGTTCTAGACGTACTTACAGCAGTAAAAATATTTGAATAATTCTATAAGACTCAAATATGGCCCAATCAGTAGCTAGGAGGTTTATTTTAGGTTTTTTTATTTATTTAATTAATGAAGCTACCCTCACTCCTCACAGTGTGAATCACATTTAAAATTAATTTAACCTTATAAATATTCCAGTCATAAACATTTTTTTCTATCCTTCTCTGACTTTCATGTTTAAATTCTATTCCACCACTTTATCAATTTTCAGCTTTAAGGTTGTGAGTAATACTTTGATTTTTATACAAATGGATTACTGGACCCACAGCTGTCAGTACAATTATGGCCAAGAACTTGGTAGCCTGAACAAAACTACAGAAACATTTAAATAGAGCCTACTTAAATGAATAACCAATAAACCAATACTCCTGGTAAAAATGGCATATTTCCAGGGAGGCAGCTATTAAATATGTTTTTATTGTCCATTGAGTATGAACTTTGAATCTGTGAACTACTATGTATAGACATATGTAGAATACATATTAGGTACTGCAGCAGTAATTTTATGATGTTATTATGTCCTAAAAAATTGATAAAGCAATATGTAAAAAGACATTTAAACAGAATGAGATATGTACTTTAGGATCAAATACAGATAACAGTAAATTTAGGAGATGTTACATGTGTAAGGTAGAAGAAGAATAAAGTGAAAATCAGAAACACGTGCTAGAGGTTATTTCCCTTTCAGTAAGCCAGACTCAAAATTAACATATTTGGTGCTCAAAATGAAGTCAAAATGAGGCCTTGCATCCGAAAATCCTGCATTTCTATAGTATTCATAACTAGACTCACCTAAGTTTCCAAGTCCAATATCCTTTACATCTGAACTGCTGCTTTGTAACTCCCTTGTGAAGCTACAGGAAATTAAGAAGCGGTCTTTTGTTGTTTGTATATAGCACATCTATTCCCTAACATATATTGCCTCTCTTCATCAATTCAAGGGAAAGGCAGCTGGATGAAACTACCACATGAATTATATCAGTGTGGAGACAAGCATTTTGAGCATCATAATTTAACTGTATCAGGTAATAGGACAGAGTGCAGCCTTAGCAAGTTTAGAGATGATGCAAAATTGTGAGAAGCGTTTGAGAGACCAGGGGATTGTGTTGCCATTCAGAGAGATCTCAACAGACTGAAGAAATAGGCTGACAGAAATATCACAAAGTTCAACAAGGGGTTAAGGAGGAACAATCCCACTAGTGTAGGCTGGGGTCTAACCAGCTAGAAAGAATCTCTGCAGAGAAGTCCTTTTGGGTAACAAGTAGCACACAAACCAACAGTGTGACCTTGCAGTAAAAGGTGGCTGACAGGACCCAGAGCTGTATCAGAAAATCACTGCCAGTGAGCTGCAGGAGGTGATCCTTCCCCTCTGCCTAGCATGGCTGAGGCCACATGTTGTGCACAGTGGGCAGCTCTGGGCTCCCCAGAAGACAGAGAAACATGGAGTGAGTCCAGTGAAGGGCCACAAAGAAGACGACTGCACTGAATCTCTGCCATGCAAGGAAAGGCTGAGAGAGCTGCCAAGGCTTTAAGAAGGAAAGGCTTTGAGGGATCTTATTGATTTGTGAAAGAACCTGATGGAAGGGAGCAAACAAGAGCCAGGCCTCTTAGTGGTAGCGAGTGAGAAGTCAAGTGGCAATAAGCCCAAATTAAGACTGAAGAAAATCCACTTAAACATGAAGAAAATTGTTTTACAGTTAGTAACTAGAACAGGTTGGTCAGAGAGGTTGTGGAGCCAACCCCACTGGATGCAATCTTGAGCAACCTGCTCTAGTTGATCCTGCTTTGAGCTAGCACCAGACACTTCCACCAGTGCCTTGTAATCCTGACTGTTCACTGGTTTTACATCAGAATGTCAAAAAGATGGAGCATATTGGGATCTCAATGTGATTTTAAAAATACTCGTGTTTTGTAAAGGAACAGGGAGAAAACAAAACCAGCTTCTATATTACCCTAAGAAAATGTTACCAAGATCAGATAAATTATAAACCAGAATTTAAAGCCAGGCATGCTGAAAACTGCAAAATAAATAAATTAACAAAAATGCTAAAAGATCATTGACTTCAACTTTTACATGCAACTTTGTGACCACAGAGAAAGTATGAATTCTCTCTGTTGAGAAAGTAAAGCATGAACTTTACTAAAGTGCAGCTCTCAGCCCTCAATCACTGTGGTTCCCCTGGCTGAAGTGCTGGGGAACCAGCATGTACCTGGCTGTACATCACAAGGAGTTAATGAAAATAAAATGCACCTGCTTTTGGAATAGAAGGATGGTACCAGCAGGTACAGCACTCTCTGACTGCTTAACAACATATGGCTCCATTTTCATCTAGTCTTGAGGATGCATACATGGGAAAAAATGTCATGTAATTTTTCCTTGTAAGCCTCCTCCCCTGCTGCTTGCTATCACAGAGACCTAATTAAGAAGACTGTAACATTATTTTTCAAATTACAAGTATTTTGAAGACAACATAGACGCATTTTTCAGAAGAGAGAAAGTGATGTTCGTATTTGCAAAAGGAAGTACAACCACAAACAAATTTTTTAAAAGAATCTTAGCAGAAGCCACTGTCCTGGAACTCAGGTTCTTTTTAAGTTTCAGAACTCAAATGGATTATTGTCCCATCATCTAACGGTCAGCTGGAAGAAACTGAGATTTGATTTAAAACTGAAAAGACATCCTGAAAAGAAGAAATGTTTGCAGCTCCCAAAACCCCTTGCCAGCACATATCAACTTAGCTGGATCATAAGCAAGCATCGGAAATACCACTTCTATTTTCAGAACATCATGCATCCAGGATGAAAGCTGGGTTCCTCCCACATCTAAATTGCTCAGTAAATCTTATATTTCAAGAACAGTCTCATGATAAATGTCAATTTTGTGCTAACTGCATTCTGCAAATATTTAAATTGAGATGTGTACAAAAAAACCAGATATGGTTTTTTGAACTGAGGATGCACTTTGACCAAGCAAGAAAAACATTTAAGCCATGAGCTACAGGTTAATATTCAATCCAGAGTGAGTTGGAAAAATATGTTTTCGTATACCCTTAAGATGAGTTAAAAATATAACTTTTCATACAAATGGAATGATTAAATATGAAGGTATGTGATACTACATAATAATTACAGTTAGAACTTGGGGGAAAAATTAATAGACAGATGGCCTCCACTTACTCTGAAAAGTTAAAAAAAAATTATGATCATTCTGATCCCTGCACAGCAAACTATTTTTAAATTCCAGATTTTTGTGATGTATTAAAAAATAATCTGTTCAAATCAGATAGACATGGAAAATGGAAGCCTTGTCCAAATTTTCTGCCAATGTTGATTTCAGTTAAAATTATCATTACCTGACACTTGAACCATTAGAAATCTTTTCTTTCATGAAGTGTGACACCAGTACTCCTTCTAATTAGAATAGGGATTGCTACTAAATAGCATCTTTTATAGAAGAGTTATGTCAGTATAGAAAAAAAAATTACAACTCTGAGGCAGACTAGCTTATCATTCAAAAGATATTCCATTATTGGGTTCTAAATCTCATAACTGAATAAATATCTACCATGACTACACCTCTAAAACTGCCTGATTTTTTAGTTATGTTCTTCTAGTGCAATCAGCGGGGCACAGGCAGATGACAGGATAAGGATCTCTTTTTATTGTCTAAATTGGAATCCAAATTGGAAAGACTGTCCCCATCTAGCTGGTGGTCTGTGGATTAAAACTGAGTGGGTAGTTTCAGTCCAATTTTTTCCACAGACAAAACCAATAATAACTAAAGGAAGACAGCTTGGTTATCAGTCTTTGTGCAGTACAAGGCAGGCCTGGAGACGATCACTATCTCCATAATGAGATATCCTAACACGTATTCTTGAAAATAAGCCTAAAAATTAGTACTTGAATATTCACGTACTATTTCAGAGCATTTTAGTCTTTCCTGTACTTAATATCCTCTTTATGAAGTCAATATATTTCACTTGTTTCTGGATATTTGTAATGCATTAAGAGAAATCAGAGGCACTTACAGCAAGTACCATCCCTGCAAAATTCTGAGTTTTCAGCTCTATCAAATAACAAAGGGTAAATCTGAGCGGTACACAGTAAGTATTGCTGCTAGAAAGCCATCTCTAAGAAGTCTGGATAAAGCTACTGAAGATGCAAATGACTGACTTTCTCTCGCTTGCAAAATATTGTCAAATCATTATGACAGTGCATGCACAGCTGTACATAAATGTTTAGTAATGATGATGATGTATCCTTGCAAGAAATGGAAGAATAAGGGTAGAATAAGTGGCTCCAGAGTCAGCTTGACAGAAAAAAAAGCTTATTCTGCAGAGATCTATAGATGGCAAATAATATAACTGGTTATTGAAAGCTATTTTATTTTTAAAATATTTGAAGACATTTTATAGTGTAATCATTATGAGAAGGCCAAAGAGAATTTTGTATAAAAAAATTCAAACTTAATAATCAAGTGGAGAATAACATACATAGATTGAAAGAATGTTTCTAAATGGAAACATCATGCAAATATGTTATGAATAACATTACCCACTACCCAATACTTCTTAAGCTCCAGCTGAAAAATCTGTAACATTTTTATTTAATAGCTGAAGCTATTGCATTTTACTTGCTCTACACAATTCATGTGTCTCCTTGGTTGTCACTTCCTGGAGTAAAATATTAAACTAAAAAATTTTTATTGGAAATAAATGTTTCAACAGGCAACTGTGAACAGAGTATGAATTTTGTACTTCCTTATCAGCTAGAGAGAACAAACTCCTAGAAGATGCCTGAAGTAGATCAAAATTTTGAAGAGAAGGAGCCAAATTCTGCCAGTGTTCATAAGCATTTCCTTAAAATTACAGAACAGTGTGATATATTCTCACTGTATGGCACATTCAAAAAAGTCACAAAATTGGCATGTAAAAGAAACTACATGTTGTTTGACAAGGGCAAAAGGCCATTCACTGGACAATCAACAGTAAACACATACCAAAGGAAGGGAGCTGGTTTCTCCTGCTCCTATCTCTGAATATCACATACTTTTAAATTACTCATTGTGAGCACCATGTCTTAATCAGGCTAATCACCATAGAGTGTTGCAAAGTGCTGTGATGCTCTATTGTTCTTCCTTAGGAGCACATTTGACAGGAAAAATGGAAGTGATTACATGTAGAGGTCCCAGCAATACGAACTATATGCTATAAATACTTTAATTTTTATATTGTATTTTTGCTAGAACTACAACATTGACACATGCATTACCTACATGCTCCTGGTTCCTTAAGTGTTTTGGACAATTTCACATAAAAACAAGAATGACACCTCATCCTGTAAAATAGACAAAATTATGATGCTACTTTTTTTTATGTTGGACAAAAGAATTTAATTGAAAAAGGAGAACAAAAAGGTCTTAGTGTTATTATAAATGGCTGTAATGTTAATGTCAAATACAGCGTCACTCACCAGACTTGGCAAAGACATACAAATCTTTGTATTACTGTTTGAGGGGATCATCCACCCCATCAGCAGGCTCCCAGAGGAGTCCCTGTACCCTTCCATCTCTAGGTCTTACACTGTGTGGTAATCCAAGCCATATGGCTCCTACCTACATCTCCTCAGCTGAACCCCTGAACGAGGCAGTCAAGTAAGGAGAGGCTGCTTAGCCCTGTGAGCCCTTCACAACTGATTCTCAAGGTAACTCAGCCACCAGTGAACACTACTACAGGTGGTAGGAGCTGCTGAACTCACTGCTGTCTCTCTGCCAAGCCTGGTGTAGAAAGTATGGTCTGATACTATGTCTGATGGTTAAAAAAAAAAAAGAAAATAAGGCAAAAGGCAAGCTGTCCCCCTTTCCCCTCCGAACTGGGTACTGTCACAAACATTTTGAACATCCTGCACACCTGCAGGCATATTAAAAGCTACAGAAGCAGATTTGCCTCAACTGAAAAGTAATCTTGACATTGCTCTGATTCAAACATAAGAATCTAATATATTATACAGTCAAAACTACTTAACAATTTGAATAATGGAAAAGAGAAGATTGTGGGTTTTTAATGAAAACAAAAATGTAATACAGAATACCCTACATTCAGTTAATAGGTTAATTTATTCCTGGCTCTTATGACAAGTATGGTGAATTATTTACAACAGATAGCAAATGCAACACCTTACAAAGCATGTGAAGGGCAGTTACAACAATTCCAACACTGGTTCATTTGCACGTGATCTCAAATGCTGATTCCAAAACCCTTCTGTCTCGATGAATTTTAAAAAGGTCAAGGTTAATCTCTTGTGCAATTTACACTTAGAAAATGGTAAGATTCACAATGAAATATAAGTCACACGGTCTAGTTAGTAACTTATACTTAAGCCTGTATTCTGGTAAGACAATTGTAAACATACCAACTGGCTGGACTATGCATGAACATTCAGGTACCATTAGATAGTCTAGCTTATTTTCAAGAATAAACTGAATACTAGACTATGTAGCTACTTTGTTCACATCACTTGTAGTCAAGTTATCAGACTATGATATGTTGGTTCAAACTGCAAATCGCTTTAGAGAACTCTGGTCAAAAAAAAATATTATTCTAAGCATAAATTTGTAAATAAATCATGCCTGAGTAACAACCATGGAAGCTGAAATTCTTTTGAGGGGTTCTACAGCAAGAGTGAGGAGAAACAACTTTATGAAAGTCTTTTTACAATTTTTGCTTTAGTCTACCTCATTATTCTTCCACTTGCTGAATCATTTGGTGGGACTATTAAGGTATTTTCTCTTTGCAGTGACCAAGAGCTGGTCCCAAATGTCAGTCAATAACAGTTTATCAAGAATAGTTATTATCAAACGAATTTGATTGCCTTCCTAGATCTAAAGTTTCACTCTTTTAAATTAATGGTAGATACAGTTTATACAATGCCATTCTGTATAATGTTTTCAGATAGAAAATAAGACTAGGCAGAATCAAAGCACATGTAGAGAAATGACTGACATCTTCTGTAGTGAATGGGGACAGTATGTAGGACAGCTAACACTATTTTCACCAATGAGCTGGAAGAAAGTAGTACAATGGCTTTATAAAGCTTGCTGATGACTGGAATGGGAAAATGCATTAGATGTGAAGGAAACAAGTTGAAAAAAAAATTTTGATTGCTTTCCTAGGTATAAATGTGTTTTATTACAGTCAAAATAAGAGTAATTCATTAAACAATAAGGAATTCTGATTTTTCCTGAAAAATGGAGAATGTATCTTGGAAAAACAGATAAAGAGGATTTTTGGTGTCATGGTTAAATATCTATCTAGTTAAGCAACATGCTGTGGCAGGAAGAGCAAATTTTAAAACCTTGGATGTAAAAAGAGCATAAAAATAGTGGAGAAAATTCTGTTTCGGTTAAAGGCTTCCAGAAATATTCTTGATACTCAAATATTGCTTAGAGAGATCAAATTCAAAAGGAGTCATTGAAAGAACTGGAGAAAAAAGTGAAGAATAACACAAATTAAACAGATGAAAATGCCTCTGTATGACCTATATGATTAAAAGGCTTCTTTTGATCAGTTAATCAAGAAGATTGAGAGGGTTTCTGATTACAATATATGAAACTTTCTCCCAGTCAAAGCATTAGGGTTTTCTCCTGGAACAGAAAGCAGAGCAGGAGAACATTACAATAGTAAACTCTTCCTTGAATAATCTGATGTAAATATTCATGAAGGTACATAACCACTAGAGCTGCAAACTACCGAGGGCACTTATAGACTCTCCATCTCTTAATGCCTATGAACCAAGAGTTTACATTTCTCTGAAAATTATGTGAGATGAACACATATTCAAGTACATATAAGCTGGCCAAAATAAAACGGCTTAAGGTAAATGAGAGGTCAGATTTGAACACTCACAGGGTCCATGATACTTTAAAAGACTGGACCCAATTTTTATCTCCATAACAGGGAAAGTAATCAAATTCATATACAGAAGTTAGTGATTCTATTGAAAACCAGAAAACCAAGGGCAAAAGTTAGACACAGTTTCAACTATTGATATTTAGTAAGTAGATTCTTGAGCTCCAGTGGCATCTGTAATGTTCTGATGGCCATGGCCTAGACTTCACATTCAACTTTTCTCCAGCATCTCCTCTACCCTATCAGAATTCTGTTCCACTTGAAAAACCAAGAGCATGAAACTGTCTTTAGAACAAACTGCATAAGAAAGGCAATTAGTGTGGACAACATAGTTCCCAAGTGCTCTACAAATGCCAAAAACCAAGCTAGACTTTGTTTATATGAAAAGCCAGTTTCTGCTCTATAAAGTATCCAAATAATATGATGATGAGTGAAGAAAAATGAGTGCCATGAAGTGGCCTTGCTTAAGTCACATGGGTTGTCTTCCAGTTCTGACAGCCTTCCAGTTCTCATTATCAACCTGCTCTGTAACCATCAGAGAACATTTTCAGTTTTATTCAGTGACTGTGACAAAGTATATACCTAACTTTTGCAGCTCCCCTCACAAACACAGAAGATACCTGATCTGACAAGTAGGTGAGCTGAAAATTGATTTTGGACCTTAGCAATCAGCTTGTCCTATTCCTCTGTGAGAGTCTCATACAAACATTTTTAAAGGACAAAAGTGCAACAGTGCATATGGCGGAATCATTTAGGTCTTGTATGCACTTGCTTAAGAGGTTCAGACTATTTACATCAAGTTCTCTTAATTCTCAACCAGATATAGACTGAATAAATGTTTTCAACTGCCACAGGCAATCATGAATTGATGGGAAATCAGGAAATAATGAACAAATTAGGTGCTGAAATTCATAGCTGCAGATTAAGTGTTTATTCTTTATTTCTGATTTCACCTAAAGCATTATTATAATCACAAACACACACGCATGCTTTTCCATGTAGCAAATGAAATTGCCTAGATGATTACAAAGACATAAAGATGAAGTGCACCACAACAGATTATTCTAACACTTGATTGGTTTCAGATAGCTGCAGGGCTTTGACAGCTGATACTTGGCAGATGTGCTTCCATTTTAATACTGTTTATCTCCAAGTGATCTACTTCAAGGCATTTGATCTTCTATTTGGAATGTGTGAATGTCTTCAGCAGGATCAGGCTAACCCTATGTAACCACTGGACTGTATGCACTGAACTAGAACTGTTAACTGTACCAAAAAAGTGTACACTTAGCTTGTAAAACCTTAGAAACAGGACTCATAAGGAGAATTAATCTTATGAAACCTGGTTCAAATGCTAAGGCTTAATATTTTACAAGCTTTGTTTTTCTTTGTTCATACTAGACATTTGTGGGCTGTCACATGAGCATTCTTCCCTTTGATGTTCTTTGAGAGCTACTACTAACTTTGTGGTCATACTTCTTCTCAATGTAGAAAGAGCTGGTGGGAAAAGGAAATTACCATTCCTTCTCATCAGCCTTCTGCTCTCTTAAACAACTAAAACAATTTCTTAGTTAGTTTATATTTACAACCCACACAAAGCTAGGTATACTTGCAGGTAACGGGAACAGCTCTTGTCCTGGATCCCAATAGAAGATTTGATTGTCTAAATTACAGTTCTCTTTTTTTTTCCTCCCTAAGGTTCACAATACCATTGGGATATTCTCAAAAGAGAAGTACTCAAGTATGACATTTGTGTGTGTTGCCAACAGCACAGTAGCAGTGATGTGTAAGAAAGACCATATCCACAGCTCCATGGGTGCTGATTTAAAAAAACAAACACTAAACTTTTGAACAGAAAGCCTGTAACTTTAAAAAAGGCCCACCAAATTTGATAGATACTTTCACCTCCCTGTGCCATTCTTATTCAACAACCTTCAACAATTTCAGTTACACAAATTGTATTATCACCTTCTCATAACAAATGACCCACAGCTTTTTTTAACACCAACAAGCAGAGAAATGACAAGACATCTTTCCATTTATGCTATTGCATTTGTTTACCTCAGAAAAAAATCACTCTTAGCAAATGTGGCATGTGGTAGCGATAAAGGGAAAAAATAAAAATAAAATCTTTATATTTTAAAGGTTGATATTTCAGTCCGTGAAATCAGAGTACAGAAACGGTCCTGGAAGCACAGATGGAAATGCAGGTACCTCCCCAACTGTCAGAATAATGTTCCATGACCTCTTTCCACTCTAATGAATCTTCAGTTCTATGCATAGTAGAACAGCCATCATAGGAAGTATAAAAATAAATCTCAGCCAAAATAAGTTATATTTCTTGTCATTAGAAAATTCTCCCTGTTGTTTGGGGAAATGAAGTGAACTTAGTTTTCATACATTTTCTACCTAGAGCATTGAACACTTTTTCTGGTGGCCTTTTGGACATGAGTAGAAAATACCTGGTACATTTTTTTATATACCAGAAAATATTTAGGCCAGCATGCTTTAGCTGGACAGAGCTGACCACCTGAAGCTTGCAGTGATGGACTGAAAATGTGACTAGATGTGTACAGCTGTGTTCTAATATGTTGTTGATTCAGGTGGTGCCACATTCAGTATGCTGGCTGCTTCACATCACACTGACAAGCTCTTAATCTCATGTGGTTTAGCTCACAGTAACAGTAAATTAAAGACAAGTTATGACTACTGTAGCCAGCATTTAAACTCTTTGGTGCACAGTGCACTCGAGAAAAACTCCAGGCATACCAAAGGAGACTTAGCAATAGTGTGAGAGAGCAGTAACTTCACTGCTCTATGCATCTACCTTTCCAAACCACAAATGGCAGAGTGTAACCACACTAAAAGCTATGTATCTTTCCAGGATTATCCAAAAGATAGGTTATGATTATTAGTATTTTGACCTTAAAAATATTTGGCTACAGGCCTCATGATAACAACTCATCCTTATTTTGAATTACACTATTTTTCTGGACACTGAGACTCACAAGGAATCTGTTTTAATATTCTTTAAGCATTTCACGATAGATCTTGAAGCCAAAACTCCATTTCTACAGAGCCAAAATTCCAGTCATCCCCAAAGATTTTATCAAAGCTGTAGGATTTGACCATGAGATAACAGATGTCAGAAGAGATATGTGCACAAATTTTCAACACAGGAAAAGAAGACAGGTATGCCCATGATGGCTAGGCAGGACCAAATAAACAGATTGCCTGTTAAAAAGTATTTCAAGAATCAAAATGGAAAAAAAAAACAAACAAAACTTTTATTTTGCTTTATCCTACAAGTTATTAAACATTACACTTAACTTTATGAGCACTATATAATCAGGAACCATACATTTTGTCCCAAACTTCTGTGCTCTATCATTGTGACAGTTCTTGCATCTGCTGCTTAATGTTTCTAACTTTCTGTGTCAAAGCAGTATTTAGACACCAGAAGATTGGTCATTCCACTTATGTTAAAGGAAACTCTGGGAAGAGTCAGTGCACTTGATTTCGTTATTCCAAACCAGTATTTTGGTATTATTATATATATTTTTTGGATAACACCTTCCTTTTCTATCTAAAATTTCTTTACAGGTGGACCCTCTACCACTTTCACTTGATTCTAGTGTGGTAGCAATGCTATTTAAATTCAGATCTGTAGCAGCTTTGGCATTCTAGACTGAAGAACTTTTTTCTTTCTGAAATATAAATGCATGAATATGATAAACTGTGATTTTAGTCTTCCGCACACAAATATCCAAAGGTCTTGCACTTGAAATGGTGTTAAAAAGTGCTCTGAATTTTAATCTCCTGTTGATTACAGATGGTTGAATGTAGATAATGAATATTTGATTCCTATTTAATGCTTTATACTAGCATTCACCTGATGCTCAATTATTTTATTTCTGCCAAAATGCTGCTTCATAATATTACCCCCAAACTGAAGTAATAGAAACTTTAAAGCAATTACTAATGCTGCTGCCATGTCTGTGTTTGCTATAAAAATTAAAAGTTGCTATATATCTGTTGTCTTAGGTAAACATGTAGGAAAGTTAATATTAGGAACTAGTGCTTACCTAGTAAGTATTAAAATAAACTTATAACTAAGACTTTGCTCTTGTTAAAGATGATTTTTTTTTTAAAGAGAGAAGAAAAAATGGATTTGAACCGATAACTTCCAAGGGATTTGGCAGAGGATTTTTTTTTTTGTTTGCTTTGGTAATGAGAAAAGTCACTCACGTCTACTTCAGCTAACTGCAAACAACAACAAGCTCACCTCAAAGAATCTATTTTTTGTCTCTTTGCATGTAAGTCCTAGAAGAAAAACACTGGACCTTTGATATAAAGACCAAAAAATACCCATAAGCATATTGCCCTCTATACTTTAGCTGAACTTCAGAGTTCATTTACAATGAACTTTCTTGCATCCTTCCCCATCTAGCAAGTCTTACACCCCATCTTATCCCTATATTTATAATTAAGTTAGAACTGTTGTACCAAATCTTTTGAGGATTAAGACAAAAACCATCAATATAGCCATTTTACTAGTTTTCTTTATATGTAAAGATTTTCATTGTAGTGGAATATAATTGTACCTTCCTGTTTCTCACCAATTTAAAGTACAGAGTAATGTAAGAGAATCATCCAATATGGTAAAGTATATCTAAGATAGGACTTTTGTCATTTTCAACATGTGAAAAATGCACCTTTCTATCTAATAAATCAATAAGAAAATACTTAAAATTTTAAAAAAGTTACTATATTGAATAGAAAATTAAGCATTTTTTTCATGCAGCAGTTTTTGTGTCTTAGATAGCTGTATTTACAGGACCATAGAGCAGGAGTGTTGAAACTGGCTTGCAATAATAGTCAAATAATGCCAACTCTATTCACTTCCCTAAATTAGTTACCATCTTGCCACATTACAGAAGAGAAAGGCTTAAAAAAGTGTTTATAGCTAATATTTCTCACAGAAAAAGAAGACCAGAGATAGTAAACTTGATTGATATGTACCAGCAAGGTTTTTGTTTCTGTCCCTTCTAATAGCACAGTGGCGTAACATTCTTACATCTTCTCCTGGAAAGCCACTATTTTTCTCAAAATACTTTAAGCATTTACTCACTCATCAACTGCTGCTCCTTGGACTTAAGGAATAGAAAATCAGATCCGAGAGCACAGCTCCTTTGGCTTTAAAGGCACAGCATTCAGACACAGCAGAACAGAGTTTCTCATTTCTTGGCTTATTCAAAGAATAAGAATAGGCGATAACAGTACCTTAAACCCAGTGCAACATTTTTCATTAAAGAAGCAAAGTAATTTCCAAGCAAAAAGCATTTGGCAGCACAGATTTTGTGCTGCTTTCTATGCTGTGGTCTCTTCTATTAGCGCAAGGGACATC
>VWZV01001823.1:0-35762 GCA_013397155.1 Irena cyanogastra | reverse complement strand
TCCCTCCATAGATGCATCTGTCCATCCATCCATCCATCTATCCATCCCTCCCTCCATCCACGGATCCATTCCTCCATCTGTCTCTCCATCCACCCATTCCATCCATCCATCCATCCATTCCATCATTTGTCTGTCCACCCGATCCATCCATCCACCAATTCCATCATCCATCCATCCCTCTGTCCATCATCTATCCATCCATCCCTCCATGGATCCATCCATCCATCCATCCATCCATCCATCCATCCCTCCATGGATCCATCCATCCATCCATCCATCCATCCCTCAATCCCTCCCTCCACAGATGCATCTGTCCATCTATCCACTCATTCCATCCCTCCATCCATCCATCTATCCATCCCTCCCTCTCTCCATCCCTCCATCCATCCATCCATGCATCCATCCATCCACACCTCCATGGATCCATCCATCCATCCCTCCCTCCATCCCTCCCTCCATCCATCCACCCCTCATCCCATCCCTACCAGTGCTCTCCTACCTCTGTTCCCACTTCCCGGGAATCCGTGGGAATCCCGGGTGCAGGGAGCTCTCCCTCTGGGACACTCCTGGATTGGCTTTGTGGGATTGCTCCGTGCATGTGGATGAGTCTGGGGGGAGAAGGTGGATCAGAGTCCACCCCTGGATCACAACTCATGGAATCGCTCCTTTGGATTGCAGAGCCAAGGCCAAAGGCAAAGAGAAAAAACACCTGGTGTTGCCGTTCAGGTATCCCGATTCCCTGATCCCTGATTCCCGGGGGCACCCTCCGGCTCTGGGCTCCACGATCCCCTGGGAACAGCAGCAGGGCAGGACCCTGAGTCCATTTTCACAAGGAAAGTGCTCCAAACTGAGCTGTTTGAGGGATAAAATGGGAATTCTCCATCTGTACCCAGGCTGGGACTGTCGGTGGTCACCTTTGGCAGGAGAGCTGGACTGGAAGGGAAAAGGAAAGGAGGGAGAAAGAGGAATTTGGCATTGGCTGCTACTCCAGGCCTTGGAAAGGGATCCTGGATCCCTCAGGAAGTGCGGCCACCCACCTCAGCATCCTGATCCAAGTGCCAGGAGTGCAGTGGATGTGGGAATCAGGAGAGGAAAGAGATGCAGGAAACACTTGGAGAAGGAGGAGGGGAACGGAGGAAAAGGAGGGACAGGCTTGGAACGCGCTGTGTTCCTGCGTCCCTCACCCAGGCCGTGATTTCCCTCCAGGAAGAGGGAAAGGACGCGGGATCTGCACTTCCCTGGCCCCTCTCCCCAGGATGGATCCCAGGGATGGGACATTCCTGACCCTCTGCCCACCCAGGGACAGATCCTAGGAATGGGACATCCCAGCACCTCTTCCCACCCAGAGATGGATCCCAGGGATGGGACATCCCAGCCCGTCTGCCCACCCAGATGTGGGATATTCCCAACCCTCTGCCCACTCAGGGATGGATCCAAGGGATGGGACATCCCAGCATCTCTTCCCACCCAGGGATGGGACATTTCAGCCCCTCTTCCACCCAGGAATGGATCCCAGGGATGGGATGTCCCAGACCCTCTGCCCACCCAGGGATCTCTTCCCAGGGATGGGACATTCCTGACCCTCTGCCCACCCAGGGCAGGATGGGACATTCCAGCACCTCTTCCCACCCAGGGATGGGACATTCCAGCCCCTCTGCCCACCCCGGGATGGATCCCATCCTGGCTCCAGGGAACATTCCAGCCCCTCTTCCCACCACAGGATGGATGCCATCCTGGCTCCAGGGAACATTCCAGCCCCTCTTCCCACCTCAGGATGGACGCCATCCTGGCTCCAGGGAACATTCCAGCCCCTCTTCCCACCTCAGGATGGACGCCATCCTGGCTCCAGGGAACATTCCAGCCCCTCTGCCCACCCAGGGCAGTTTGGATCGCGAAGGGACAGAGATTTCCAGCCGGGCTGTGGGAGGGAAGGATCCCACCCGGTGAGATCAGCGGGATGTGATCCCTGCCTTGAATCCCGACCAATCCATCTCCGGTGTGTCCAGCAGGACCTGGACCACATCCCAGAGCTCCAGGAGGAGGCGTGGAACGATTGAATTCCTCTCCTGGCAGCTTTTCCAGTGCCGAGCTGGGATTTAGTGCTCCCAGGAGGAGCTCAGCTGGCAGGGGAATCATTTTCCTGCTCTGCTCCCCAAGCAGGAGTCGGGACAGGGAGGAAGCAGGAATGCTTGGATCAGAGGAGGCTGATCCCTGCCCGTGCTGCTCTTCCCGGTTTCCCTCCCCTGTCCCGTTTTATGCTGGAATTCATTTGGAATTCTCCCAAAACCCAAAATCCAGCAATTTAATCTTTTCCTGGGGCACAAGGAGCTGGAATTTCAGCCTCTGAAATCTGTCCCTTGTCCCCAGCCCGGCGGAGGAGCCGCTGTAATTAACTCCAGCCTCCTTAATCACTTCCCCAGCTGCTTAATTGCTTTCTCCTCTTTAATTGCTGCAGGACAATGAGGGCGATTAACGGGGGAGAGAGAGGGAGGGGAGAGAAGCAGGAGCGGGGAGGAAAGCAGGGAAGGAGGACCAGGAAGGAAAATAAATAGGGAAGAAAGACTGGGGAGGAAAACAGGGAAGGAGGACCGGGACGGAAAATAGGGAGGAAAATAAATAGGGAAGAAGGACCGGGAAGGAAAACAGAGAGGAAAGTAGGGATGAAAATAAATAGGGAAGGAGGAAAACGGGGAGGAAAATAAATAGGGAAGAAGGACCTGGGAGGAAAACTGGGAGAAAAACAGAAAGGAAAACAGGGAGGAAAATAGGGAAGAAGGACTGGGGAGGAAATCAGAGAGGAAAGTAGGAAGGAAAATAAATAGGGAAGGAGGAAAACGGGGAGGAAAATAAATAGGGAAGAAGGACCTGGGAGGAAAACTGGGAGAAAAACAGAAAGGAAAAGAGGGAAGAAGGACCGGGGAGGAAATTAGGAAGGAAAATAAATAGGGAAGCAGGACCNGAGGAAAGTAGGAAGGAAAATAAATAGGGAAGCAGGACCTGGGGGGAAAACAGAGAGGAAAACAGGAAGGCAGGTCCAGGGAGGAAAACAGAGAGAAGCAGGATGCAAAAGGAAAACAGGGAATGGGACTGATGAGGAAAAAGAGAGGAAAATAAATAGGGAAGAAGGACTGGGGGGAAAACAGAAAGGAAGACAGAGAGGAAAATGGGGAGGAAAAATAGGAAGGGAAACAGGGAGGAAAAGAGGGAAGCAGGACCAGGGTGGAAAACAGAGAGGAAAACAGGGAGGCAGGTCCAGAGAGGAAAACTGGGAGGAAAACAGAGAGAAGCAGGCTCCAAAAGGAAAACAGGGAATGGGACTGGGGAGGAAAAAGAGGAGGAAAACAGGGAAGGAGGACCTGGGAGGAAAGTAGGGAGGAAAATAAAGAGGGAAGAAGGACTGGGGAGGAAAACAGGGAAGAAGGAAAACTGGGAGGAAAATAGGGAAGAAAGTGGGAAGGAAAATAAATAGGGAGGAAAACAGGGAAGCAGGCTCGAGGTGGAAAACGGAGAGGGAAATAGGGAGGCAGGTCCAGGGAGGAAAATGGAGAGAAGCAGGATCTGAAAGGAAAACAGGGAACAGGACCAGGGAGGAAAAAGAGGAGGAAAACAGGGAAGAAGAACCCAGGAGGAAAACGGGAAGGAAAGTAGGGAGGAAAATAAACAGGGAAGATGGACTGGGAGGAAAACAGGGAGGCAGGACCTGCAGAGAGAAACATGGGAGAGAAGCAAACCAGGGAGCAGAGCAGGATCCCAGAGGGAAAAAAGGGGAAGGAAAGGATCGATGTTTCCTATGTGGAGTCGGGGCAGGAATGAGGAATTCCAGATCCAGCCCATTCCCTGCAGCACAGGCCTCTCTGGAGGGGGGACATGGATGCATCTCTGTGTTAGGATAAGGAAAACCATTCTCCTCTCCAGAAAGAAGTCCCCTATTTAGGAGCTTCCCAAACCCGGGAATGGAATCTGGGAATCCTGCATCAAAGTGGGGCTGCATCAACGGCCCCTAACACGAATCCAGGGAACGTCCCTCACTTCCAGCTCCAGTGCTGGGAGTTGGGATATCCTAAACCATGCAGGGATGTTTTCCACCTAAATTTTAAGCTGAGAGAGAGGAAGTTTGGACGGGATATTGGGAAGGAATTCTTCCCTGTGAGGGTGGGGAGGGGCTGGGATGGAATTCCCAGAGCAGCTGGGGCTGCCCCTGGATCCCTGGAAGTGTCCTAGGCTAGTTTGGACGTTGGGACTTGGAGCACCCTGGGACAGTGGGAGGTGTCCCTGCCATGGCAGGGGTGGGATCTGGGATCTTAAAGGTCCCTTCCCACCCAGAGCATTCCATGACTCCCTGATTCCTCAGTGCACTGAAGTTTGTTTGCCTTTTATTCCCTCGATATTCCACCACCGGCTCCAGCAAAGGCAAGGAGAAGACCAAGGAGCACAAGTAGGTTTGATCTCCCTGATCCTCCTCCTCCTCCTCCTCCTCGTTCCCACTTTTCCCAGCTGATCCAGTTGGTTTGCTCTCCCTGCTCCTCCTCCTCCTCCTCTTCACTCCCACTTTTCCCAGCTGATCCGGTTGCTGCGCTCTCTGTTCCTCTAAAGCCAGACCTGTCCACCCTGGAAAAACTTGGATGTGTGGCCTCAGGTTTTGGAGCCTTCAGGGAGTATTTATCCAAAAATCCAATATTTATCCAAAAAAACAAGGAATATTTACCCGGCAAAATCTTTGGAGCTTGGCAGTGCCTGACGGGAACTGAGAGGTCTTGAGGGAAGCCTGGATCCATAGGGATTGGATGGAGGGAGCTTCCCAGGCTGGACTTGGACAGGGCAGGAGAAGTCTGGGTGCAGGCAGGGCTTAGATCCAGCTTTTCTTTGGATATCAGGAAAAGGTTCTTCCCCCAGAGCTGGTTGGGCTCCCCAGGGAATGGTGACATTCCCAAGGCCACCAGAACTCCAGGAGCGCTTGGACAGGGACAGGTTGGGATTGCTGGGGTGTCCTGGGCAAGAGTTGGATCCATGATCCCGGTGGGTCCCTTCCCACTTGGGAATTCCATGATTCCATGACCTGACAGCTCCTGTGCCCACATTAGGCTGCCAGGTTTGTTCAGCTCCTGCCTTCCTTTTATTCCCAACAATTTTCATGGATACTGGACCGGGCTGTTCCCCCAAAACCCAAAAACTTTAACCCAAAAATTTAAACTCGGCTCCAGGGAATGATCCTGGATTCAACCCCAGGGACATCCCCATCCGAGAGGCCTCTCCTGGCTCCCATTCCTTGTTCGGTGGTTTAGGGATCAATTCATGGCACATCCCATGGATGGATGCTCCCAAATAATGGGATGAGGCAGGAGGCGAAGATGAGGTGGAGAAGGAGGAAAATGTCCTGAAGGAGAGGGCAGGGTCAGGAAAAACGGGAAGAGCTCTCCCAGCTCTGCTCCTTCCTCTGGGAAGAGGCACAAAGGGATTGAGGGTTGGGATCTTCCCAGGGTGGTGGGTGTAGGATGGACCCGGCAGTGGGATCTGTCCCCTGGAAGAATTCCTGACAGGTGGAATTCCTGCAAGGGGATGAGCCACGGGAAT
Organism: Irena cyanogastra; assembly: GCA_013397155.1. Lineage (NCBI taxonomy): Eukaryota > Metazoa > Chordata > Aves > Passeriformes > Irenidae > Irena > Irena cyanogastra. The sequence goes on along the minus strand of VWZV01001823.1, from coordinate 30,191 downwards.
GCTGTTCCCTGCTCCCCACTCCCAGTAAAGGGCAGGGATTAAAATGTGCTTTTATCCGTGGATAATTCACCAGAAATGGGGTTTTTAACGGGAAGCTGGCCAGGAGAGAGGCGGCTCCCAGCTCCCTGCTGTGGCTCCAGAATCCCCATGGGTTCAGCAGATCCCCACGGGCAAAATCCTAAAGGGCAAAGCCAAGAGGAGCAGCAGGAGGGTTTGCGGAACTGGAGGTGATCCCTGCTCAATCCCACACCAGACCCCAGAAAACCCATGGGAAGAGCACTTCCAGAGGCTGCCCGGACTCTCCGGTGCCTAACGCGGATTTAAACTTCGTTGGAAGTTCTCCCCGACTTGGGATCAGCACCAGGGTGCTCCATCCTCCAGCCCAAACTTGCCAGAACCCAGGTGGGATCTGATGGAGCATCAGCGGCTCCTCGCGAGCCTGGGTTCTTCGGGAAGGCGGGAGAAGGGCGGGAGATGGCCCAGGAGGGCTCAGGTTCCGCAGGCGCGCGGATCCTCATGGAATATTCATGCGGAGATGGTGTCACCTCTCCGCCAGCCCCGGCGTCCCACGGGCGCCGTGGGGAGCGTGGCGGGAGGATCCAGAAGATCCCACAAAGCCCCCGGAGGAGACTCGGAGGGATCCCCCATCCCTGCTCCGGCCGCTCCGGCACTGGGATGGATGTGCCATCGTAGAGGCTCCGCCATTCCCGGCTCAGCTCTTCCAGAACCTTCTCCTGCAGGGCTGGGTGAAGGTAGAAGCTGGGATGGGAAGGGGGAGGTGTTTGGGGTTGGGCAGGGCTCACCCAGCTCGGGAAAGGGACGGCTGGGGATTGGGAAGGGGATGGGGCCGCTGGGAAGCTGCTCCAGAACTTTTGGGATGGCGCCGTCCTCATCCTCGTCCTGCTCCTTCCCTTCTTCCCAGCACCTGCCAAAATCCGCCAAAATACATCAAAATCCACCAAAATCCACCAAAATCCACTGCTTCAGAATTTATTTCTTTGTCACTTTTTTCCTCTTATTCCTTTTCTCCTCCATTTTTCCTGGGTTTTTTTTTGTTTTGTTTTTTTTTTTTTTTTTTTGGTTTGGTTTGGTTTGGCTTGGCTTTTTTCTTTTTTTCCTGCCCTTATTTTTCCTGGTGCTTTTTCCTGTTTGTTTGGAGTTCTTTTCCCTGCTTTATCCTTGGTGGGGTTTTTTTTATCCCAACAGTTTTCTTCCCCCACATTTTTTCTTTCCTCTATTTTTTTTCCATTTATTATCCCCTGCTGATTCTTCCTGGGGTTCCTTTCCCAAATTTTTCTGAGTATTTTTCCTTTTTTTTTTCCTATTTTCCCCCTGTTCTTCCCTCAGGTTCCTCCCCTCCACCACCACCATTTTATTTTCCCTCTATACTTTTTTCCCCATTTTTTTTTCTTCCCCCTGCTTATTCCTCCTAGGGTTTTTTCCTAAACATTTCTGTGTTTTTTCCCTTTTTCTTTTCTATTCCCCCCCCCATTCCCCATCCCTGTTTTTTCCCCTCCATTTTTCCCTCCCCTTCTTTCTTTCACAGTTCCCTCCCCCATTTTTTTCCACGTTTCTTTTCTTCCCTATTTCCCCTCCATGTTTTCATTTTCCTTCTTTCTTTTTCCTTTTCTCTTTTCTCATCTTACCTTTTTGCCTTTTTTCCTTTCCTTTTCCCCTCTTTTCTTTATTTCCCCTTTCCCTCCTTTCTTTTTTGTTGCTTTTCTCAATTTTTCTTTATTTTCCCTTTTAACCCTTCCCCCCCCCTTCTTTTTCCCTTTTTTCCCCTCTTTTCCCCTTTTTCCTTTCCTTTTTTTCCCTTCCCCAGCACCCTCCAAACTCTGTTATTCCCTGCCCATTCCCCTTCCCAAGGCTCCATTCCCTGCTGGGCACAGACTCAGCACCTGGAGCTCTGTTCCATATATTTTTTTTTCTGGATTTTTCCCTCCCATCCACCTCACCCTGCGGATGTTCCCGAGGCTTTTCCCCATCTCCAGCTCCTTTAGGAGCACACGGAGCTGCTGATCCCAGTTCCTTCCCCGCTCCAGGAGGGGCTGGAGGGCTGATCCCAGCTCCCACACGGATCTCTCAGGAACGCGCTGGGCTGGGTCTCAGCACACATTCCTTGGATCAGGTGCTTAATCCCAGGTTTTTTTCCCACCCATCATCGTTTTCCTGCTGACAGGAACATCTGAGGGATCCGAATCCTTGGTGTCCATGGATTTGGCAGCTGGGAGAGGACCCTGGCGGGGTTTTCCCTGAAGAGTCTGTCACCAGCTGCCCCTCACTCTGGTTTTGCTTCCCAAGGAACCTCAGAAATTCCTGGGACGGGGATTTTATCCCTGAGCATCCACGAGCAAACGGCAGCTCTGGGACTGGAGGGATTTTTTGGCTCTCCATTTTTGAGAATTTCGTGGAAAAGAAAGGAATGTAGTCCAACCAAGCGGGAGGTGTGGCTGGAGGGAATCTCCACGGCAGAGAACAGTCTGGGAGCAGAATTCCAGAGCCCGAGCCGTGATTCCAACATTCCCTCATTAAATAAATAAGTTTGAACACAGCTCCAAAGGGTCCCATCCCCGGGCGTTCCCTGGTGGGATTACAGACACAGAATCCTCATCCTTAACTTTTCTCCTCCGATCCATGGAAAAACTGCACCGCCATGGAGCATCCTGGGAATAAATCACAGCTCCCAGAAGCCGGAGCGTTGCTTTAGTCTCAGGTTTAGATAGTTCCTGGATCTTATCCCAATGGGATTCCCCTCCCTCAGATACGTTATTTTCCCATTCTCCTTCATTTTCTTCCTGCTTGCTCCGGCTCTCTCTGTGGCCTGCAGACTGCTGGGAGTGATTCCCAACCAGGACACGCCTGGCTGCGATTCCAGGGTTTCTTTGGCCTTGGGAAAAAAATTCCCGAGGGTGAAACTTGACCCTTTGGCCCCATCCGGAGGTGGGAACTGGGAAATCCCACAGATTCCATGTGGTTTCCTTGTGGGCGGCACATCTCAATCCTGCAGAATCCAGGAGCTCTGGATCCCCTGGCCTGCCTGGAGGTGAGGTCCTGGCTGGAGATTAGATTTGGGTTGGAGATGAGGAAAAGCCCAGGTTGGAGGTGAGGAAAAGTTGTGGCTGGAAGTGGATCCCAGCTTGGAGGTGAGATCCGAGTTGAAGATCCTGGCTGGAGGTGAGGTCCTAGGTGAGGTCCTAGTTGACAGTCCTGGCTGGAGATTAGATTTGGGTTGGAGATGAGGAAAAGCCCAGGTTGGAGGTGAGGAAAAGTTGTGGCTGGAAGTGGATCCCAGCTTGGAGGTGAGGTCCAGCTTGGAGGAGGTGTCAAGGCTGGAGGTGAGGTCCTGGCTGGAGATTATATTTGGTTTGGAGGTGAGGAGAAGTCCAGGGTGGAGGTGACTTTTTGTCCTGGCTGGAAGTGGATCCCTGCCTAGAGGTGAGGTCCTGGCTGGAGGTGAGGTCCGAGTTGAAGGTCCTGGCTGGAGATTAGATTTGGTTTGGAGGTGAGGAGAAGTCCAGGTTGGAGGTGACTTTTTGTCCTGGCTGGAAGTGGATCCCAGCTTGGAGGTGAGATCCGAGTTGAAGATCCTGGCTGGAGGTGAGGTCCTAGGTGAGGTCCTAGTTGACAGTCCTGGCTGGAGATTAGATTTGGGTTGGAGATGAGGAAAAGCCCAGGTTGGAGGTGAGGAAAAGTTGTGGCTGGAAGTGGATCCCAGCTTGGAGGTGAGGTCCAGCTTGGAGGAGGTGTCAAGGCTGGAGGTGAGGTCCTGGCTGGAGATTATATTTGGTTTGGAGGTGAGGAGAAGTCCAGGGTGGAGGTGACTTTTTGTCCTGGCTGGAAGTGGATCCCTGCCTAGAGGTGAGGTCCTGGCTGGAGGTGAGGTCCTGGCTGGAGGTGAGGTCCGAGTTGAAGGTCCTGGCTGGAGATTAGATTTGGTTTGGAGGTGAGGAGAAGTCCAGGCTGCAGGTGACTTTTTGTCCTGGCTGGAAGTGGATCCCAGCTTGGAGGTGAGGTCCAGCTTGGGGAGATGTCAAGGCTGGAGGTGAGGCGAGTCCCCAGCTCGAGGTAAGGTTCACTGTGGAGGGGAAGTCCAGACTGAAGACAAGGAAAGGTCCGGCCTGGATGTGAGGTCTGGATCTGGCCGCAGGTGAGGAAAGGTCCAGCTTGGAGGCGTGGTCAAGGCAGGAGTTGAGGTCCCAGCTGGAGGAGAGTTCCAGGCTGGAGGTGAGGATCATCTTGGAGGTTAGGCCTGGGTTGTAAGAAAGGTCCAGCCTGGAGGTGAGTTCCAGCCTAGAGGCAAAGCTCATCTTGGAGCTAAGATCTGGGCTGGAGGTGAGCTCCAGGCAGGTGAGGTGGGGAAAGGTCCATCCTGGAGGTGAGGTGAGGTCCTGCCTGGAGGTGAGGTTAGGGCTGGAGGTGAGATGAGGTCCTGCCTGGAAGTTAGATCCAGCCTGGAGCTGAGCTCCTGGTTTGGAGGTGAGTTCCAGCCTGGAGGCAAGGCTCATCTTGGAGCTAAGATCTGGGCTGGAGGTGAGCTCCAGGCAGGTGAGGTGGGGAAAGGTCCATCCTGGAGGTGAGGTGAGGTCCTGCCTGGAGGTGAGGTGAGGTTACGGCTGGAGGTGAGGTCCCAACTGAAGATGGTGTTCATTTTAGAGGTGAGGTCCAAGCAGGAGGAGATGAAAGGTCCAGCCTGGAGGTGAGGTCCCAGTTTGGAAGTGAGGTCCGGTTTCAAGGTGACATCCTGGAGGTGAGGTAGGTCCCAGTCGGAGATGAGGTCCAGACTGGAGATGAGGATCATCTTGGAGGTGAAAGGTCCAGTTTGGAGGTGAGGTCTCGTCTGGAGGTGAGGAAAGGTGCAGCCTGCAGGTGAGGTGTGATCCTGGCTGGAGGTCCCCTGTTACCTCCAAGAACATCTCCAGCAAACCTGCAAGGGTTCCTCCACTTCCAGAGATGGGAATTCTCCAATTAAGAACATTCCCCTTTCACGGGTGGGGGAAGTGTTTGGGGCGTCTGGATTTTTGGGGCATCTGGATTTTTGGGGCGTCTGGATTTCTTGGTCTCCGAATTTTGGGGTGTCTGGATTTTGGGGTGTTTCATTTTTAGTAGTTTCATTTTCTGGCGTCTTGGAAAGAAATTCTCTGGACTGGTCGGGAGAGATGAGAACTGGGAACACGACCGGGACCCCCAGCAGGGATTCTGCTCATGGGGAGGCAGAGTTATCCCAAGCTGAGGCATTCCCAGATAAAAAAACAGGATCCAAGATTCCGGGGCTGTGAGTCCCACTGCTGTCCTGACTCTGCCTCTGGAATATTTCCTGCTCTGTTTTTCAGCTGACATTTCCTCTTTTCCTCTCAGAAAAAAACCCAAAACGCCTCCTGTTCCCACGTCCTAGAAAACACCAAAACACAGCAATTAACGGGAATTTTTATTCTCCCTCTCTTCACCCAGAGCCGGAAAAGGAGTTTTTTCAGCCATGAAGCTTGGAAAGACGCGTCCGTCCAAGGACGAGCATCGGAAACAAGGTACGGCCGTGGAATGACGGCGGATTCCTGGAACTGCAGCAGTGGGAGAGGAAGGGCTGCCTGTTCCCTGGGCTCTGCAGCCAGGTGGGGCTGGAATTGGACACCTCTGGAAAGGCAGGAGAGGGCAGCGGTTGGAAATTCATTGCTGTTTCCATTCAGGGCCAAGGATCAGTTTCCCACTGCGAAGAAAAACAGGGACGTGCGTTTACAGGCAGGGAAAAGCCTCGGTTTAGGCCACGGTTCTGGGAGAACTCCCCCCGTTTTCCAGCCACGTTTGAGGATAGGAAAAGGGAATTTCATCTGGGATGCTGGCACGGACACCGGGGTGCTCTTCCCAAAATCTGGGTGTTCCTCTTGCGGTTAAAGCTTCCAGCAGGACCATGGGAAAACATCCAGGATCAGAGCAATTGGTCCTGTGGGAGTGTCTCCACAGGCTGGATTTATCCGCGGTCATGGAATGCTCAGTGTGTGGTGTGGGCAGTGCTGCACGGCCGGGAGGATCCTGATCCCACCTTTCCCGGGAATCTCCAGCTGTCCCACACCTCCCCGGGGCTGGGACTGGGATTCCGACCCTTGGCCACTGGAAAAGGGATGGGTGGCCAAGCCAGCATTCCCAACGTTCCTTGGCTGCTTCCCTCCCATCCAGACTCCTTCTCTGGCTTAGATCAGGACTAACCTGGCCTTGGATGCTTCCAGGGATGGAGCAGCCACAGCTTCTCTGGGAATTCCAGCCCAGCCCCTCCCCACCCTCCCAGCCAGGAATTCCTTTCCAAATCCTAGCCCAATCTCCCCTTTCCCACTGGGAGCCATTCCCTGGCTCCTGTCCCTCCATGCCTTGTCCCCAGTCCCTCTCCAGCTCTCCTGGAACCCCTTTAGGTCCTGCCAGGGGCTCTGAGCTCTCTCTGGATCCCTCTCTTCCCCAGGGGAACATTCCCAGCTCTCCCAGCCTGGCTCCAGCCCTGTGAGTAGCTCCGTGGTCTCCTCTGGAGTGACTCCAGCATCTCCATGACCATTCCATGCCCAGGATCCCAGAGCTGGAGGCTGCAATTCCCTGACTCAGTCAAGGACTCCCTGTTCCTCAGGAAAGGAACATTCCAGCAACTTCTTCCAATAGAAACCCGGGCATGGGGACGTGCCGGTGGGATCTAGGCTCCTGCAGCGGTTTTTCCTCTTGGGAATTACCCATTTCTCCCATTTTTTCACCCCTCTCTCCTCAAAACCAGGGACTTGGTTGTCTTTGCAACATCTCTTGTGCCCTCCAGCTCTTGCTCAAATGCTCTTTCACCCCTGAATTCGGGGTGTTGTCATTACTCCTTATTTTTCCTTCCCAAAACCCTCCGCAGGAATTCTGCCCGGATGGAATTCCACGTCCTCTCTTTGACAGCCCCTTTTCCGAGCTGGTTGTCCGAGACCCGACCCGGTTCCCATTGTTTCTGTGTTCCCAACCGAGGCCGAGGGGATGGATTGGTTTCCTTTCTCCCAGCCTTTAATTATTCACTGACGGAAATTAAAACCGGAGCCATTCCTTTGTCCCCTTCCCGCAGATGATCCGGCCGTTCTGGAAACAGAAGACCTGGACAGAAAGGCCATGAGATACGGAGCAGGCCTGGAGCCAGACACCATCTCCTTGGCCTCTGTCACCGCTGTCACCACCAATGTCTCCAACAAAAGGTGAGATCCAGGGCTGGGGTCGCGCCAGCCAATAGGAGGTGAGGACGGACATCCCAAAAACGCGTGACCCCTGGCACAGGAAATGTTGGAAATCATTGTCCCACGGAGCCAGTGGGAGGTTTTTGTGGAATGTCTGACCTGCAGCAGCGGTGCTCAAAGTTCTGTGGAGCCTCCCAGGGTTGAAGGAGCGTTGAGGGTGATCCCGCTCTTGTAGCGAGAGGGACTGGGGACAAGGGATGGAGGGACAGGACACAGGGAATGCCTTCCCACTGCCAGAGGGCAGGGATGGGTGGGATATTGGGAATTAGGAATTGTTCCCTGGGAGGGACTGGGATGGAATTCCCGGAGAAGCTGTGGCTGTCCCGTCTCTGGAAGTGTCCCAGGCCAGGCTGGATGGGGCTTGGAGCAAGCTGGGCTGGCGGGAGGTGTCAGGCTCTGGATGAGCTTTAAGGTGCCTTCCCACCCAAACCATTCCATGATTCCGTGAATTCCACCCGTGGTTTGACCAAGGGTTTCTCCTGCCTCTCCCAAGGTCCAAGCCCGACATCAGGATGGAGCCGAGTGCCGGGAGGCCCATGGATTACCAGGTAGGTGACACCAACCTGTGCCCTCGGGGTCACAACCTGGCCTTGGGGACACTGCTTGCAGGCACCGAGTTCCTGGTGGGTCTCAACTCACTGGGCTTGGAACCAGGACATCCCAAGAGCTGGAATTTCACTGGTGGAGCCACAAACTCAGGATTAAGTAATTGGTTGGGTTTGTTTCCAGCGTGTGAAACCCAGAGAGCCCAAATTAAGCTCTCTTTGAGGTTGTCCACGCGGAATTTCACCTTGGAGCAATCTGGGATAGCAGAATGTGTCCTTGCCCCTGGCAGGGAGTGGAAGGGAATGAGCTTTAAGGTCCCTCCCAATTCCAACCACTCCATGATCCCGCTGTTTTTTCCAGGAGAGGCGAAGCCAATGGGATCCGTCTCTCTGACCCCACAGCTCCGTTAAATCCATTGGATTTTCCACGTTGTGTGGAGCGCCCACAGCCTGGGGCTGGCACAGCCGGGATTCCTGGGATCTCCTGCGTCCCACCCCCTGCCAGCCCCTCTTCATCTGTGTCCCAGTGGGACCAGCAGACCCCACGGCACCGGGAATTCCCCTTGGTTGAAGGTGGGGGAAGGCAGCCTGGAGATGCTCCTGGGATGTGGAAGTTTGGAGTTTGTGGATTCTCTGCTTCCTTTTCCTGCCTCTGTTGGGGCCGGGATTGAAGGCACTCGAGATGATAGTTCAGGCTCAGATTGAGGTGTTTGTTATCTCTGATCAATGTCACAGTCCCACAGCAGTGAGTGCTGCACTCCTTCATTAACCAGGCACTAAATGGCCCCAGCTGTCTCTTGTTACAAGGGCTTTTAAGGCTAAACTCTCCAATTAAGAAATGACACCTAAATTATTTCCCCTTTTAACCCAATAACTGATCACTCAAAGTCCGCAGGGTGGACTTTTCTCTCCAGTTACAAAACACCACCCTAACCCACGGAGAAGAAGGCAAAGAACAACCTGCCTCTGCCCCGAAACCTCCATCTTAGCTCTGTATTTATCACTATGTTCTAAAACCCCAAACTCTGAGTTTTCCACCCTGTGCCATCACACACTCCTAACCAACTCCACACCCACAATCCCAGTGCTAGCAATAATTCTGGGAGCTCTCCACAGCCTCAGGTGAAATGCAGAGCTCTCCTGGGGGGTCAGAGTCTGTCAGCACAGAAAATTTAAAATTCTCAGCATCCAGGGTTTCCAACAGGGAATTCCTCTCCCCAGGTCAGCGTCACCATCATCGAGGCCCGGCAGCTCGTGGGGCTCAACATGGACCCCGTGGTGTGCGTGGAGGTGGGGGAGGAGAAGAAATACACATCCATGAAGGAATCCACCAATTGTCCTTACTACAACGAGGTGGGTCCGGCCCCGGTGCTGCTCCAACCCCTCCGGGCTACTCCGCCCTCGACCCGGTGATTTCTTTTTTATCCGTATTTTTTTGGGGGTTAAATTCCTGCTGGAATAAGGCAAACTCTCAAACCACACAGCAGAAACAAAGCCTTTGCCCTCTGGAATTTTGTGATCCATGATTCCCAGGTTTTCTGAGAAATCTGTGCTTCCCCACGCTCAGTGGGGGATCGGTGATCCACGCGGTCCCATGCTCAGTGTTGGGATCACACGGATGCATCCCATGGGCTGCAGGAGCTCCCCCAGGCAGCCACAGCTTCTCTGGGAGGCTCTCAATCTCTGCGGGCTAGTCTGCCCTCAATCCGGTGATTTCTTTTTTATCCGTGGTTTTTTTGGGTTAAATTCCTGCCAGAAGAAGGCAAAATCTCAAACCACACAGCAGAAATGAAGCCTTTGCCCTCTGGAATTTTGTGATCCATGATTCTCAGGTTTTCCATTGAAAATGGAAATCTGCGTTTCCGTTGGCCCCACACTCAGTGGGGGATCGGTGATCCATGCGGTCCCACGGTCAGTGCTGGGATCACACGGATGCATCCCATGGGCTGCAGGAGCTCCCCCAGGCTCCCTCAATCCCTCTGGAATACACTGCCCTTGATCCCGTGATTCCTTTTTTGTCCGTGGTTTTTTTGGGTTAAATTCCTGCCGGAAGAAGGCGAAATCTCAAACCACACAGCAGAAATGAAGCCTTTGCCCTCTGGAATTTTGTGATCCATGATTCTCAGGTTTTCCATTGAAAATGGAAATCTGCATTTCCGTTGGCCCCACACGCCGTGGGGGATCGGTGATCCATGCGGTCCCACGGTCAGTGCTGGGATCACACGGATGCATCCCATGGGCTGCAGGAGCTCCCCCAGGCTCCCTCAATCCCTCTGGAATACACTGCCCTTGATCCCGTGATTCCTTTTTTGTCCGTGGTTTTTTTGGGTTAAATTCCTGCCAGAAGAAGGCAAAATCTCAAACCACACAGCAGAAATGAAGCCTTTGCCCTCTGGAATTTTGTGATCCATGATTCCCAGGTTTTCTGAGAAATCTGTGCTTCCCCACGCGCCGTGGGGGATCGGTGATCCATGCGGTCCCACGGTCAGTGTTGGGATCACATGGATGCATCCCTGCTGGGCCATGGCTGCAGGAGCTCCCCTGGGCAGCCACAGCTTCTCCGGGGGGTTTTCAATCCTGATGGATCCCACACCTCAGGATTCCTCTCTCCCTTCACGGTTCCTCTTTCCTTTCCAGTATTTCGTCTTCGATTTCCACGTCCCACCCGATGTCATGTTCGACAAGATCATCAAGCTCTCTGTAAGTGACCCCGATGGCCTCATCCTTGTCCTTTTTGGGGGCTTTGGAAGCAAAACCTCCATTTTTGGGGTGGATTTAAGGTCCTTGATGTGAGATTCCCAACAGGAATTCTCTTCTGCAGACCCCCAGTCGGTTTTTGTGTTCCAACCCTCATTCCTGGCTCCACACAGCTCCTGCATTCCCTGTATTCCTGAATTCCTCTGGTATTCCAGAGCCAGGTAGAACCAAACCTTGGAATTTATTTATTTATTGTTGTGGAGAAGAAAGACCTTCCTGAGCCTGCCAGGGAAATTCCTGGGGCATCAGAGCCATTGTGGAAATCCGGGACTGGGAATGGTGAGAACAAAGTTGAGATTGCAGTCCACCCAAAACCAGGGAGGTTTTGGACAAGACTGCCAGATTCCCTGCCCAATTAGTGCACATTAATTAGGATCATACATATCCATCCCGGTGCACAGACTGACTGTCCAATTTTTCCCAATTTTCCCCAAATTCTGAGCATTCTGAAGGCTCTTCCCTCAGTTAAATATCCCAGTGTTTGCTGCCATAGTGGCTGGAACAGGGATCTTGCTCCAAAGATTAATTTCTTTGCAATTTTTGTTCATTCCAAATACAAACTTCCTGTCAATTCCACTAATCAGGAGTTGCCAACTCCACCAGGCCAAGGAAAACTCCTCATCTCCTTTCCCGTCCGGCACTGGGGACCTCTGGAATGGCTTTGCGGCTCCCAGGTCCTGGCAGAATTCCGGAGCGGTTTTCCCCTCTTGATTTCCAGGTGATCCACTCCAAAAACCTCCTGCGGAGCGGGACCTTGGTGGGGTCATTCAAGATGGACGTTGGGACCGTTTACACCCAGCCCGGTACGGGAATGTCGTTTGTAACAATCCCCGGGTGTCTGCACCTGCTCAGCGGAGTAAAATCCCTGGCGAAGGAGTCAGAGGCTGGATTCCTTGGAAAATGCTTTCCCGATTTAGTGTAAATATCCCAGATATAAACAAGTCACCTGGACTCGTTCGTGGGTCAGGGAAGAGCGCCTGGCACCTCTGGAGAAGGGTCCATGTCCCATCCTGGAATCATGGAATCACAGGGCGGTTTGGGTTAAAGATAATTTAATTCCACCATCCCAGGGTGATCCAAACCCCATCCAGCCTGGCCTTGGACACTGCCAGGGATCCAGAGATTCTCTGGGAATCCCGGCCCAGCCGGGAATCCCTTCCCAAGATCCCAGCCCAAGCTCCCCTTTCCCAGTGGAAGCCATTCCCTGGCTCCCGGCCCTGCAGCCCTTTCCCAAATCCCAGCTCTCCTGGAGCCCCTCGAGGCTCGGGAAGCGGCTCCAAGGAATCTCTGGATCCTTCCCTGCTCCAGTTGCACATTCCCAGCTCTCCCAGCCTGGCATTGGATCCATGTCCATTTTCCTCTCTGGGAAGGAATTTCGGGATCCAGGGGCTTCCCTGGGAATTGGGAACTCCACGAAGGGTCTCCCTTCCCTTTTCCATCCCCGAATTTCATAAAAATCCCTCTGAACGGATCCTGAGCGTCCTGGATCCCAGAATCCTGGAATGGTTTGGGGTGGGATCCATGGACCTTCGATCCCATCCCAGGGACACTTCCCATGATCCCAGGGTGATCCATACCCACCCTGGGACACTGCCAGGGATGCACGGATTCTCTGGGAATCTCAGCCCAGCCGGGAATCCCTTCCCAAGATCCCAGCCCAAGCTCCCCTTTCCCAGTGGAAGCCATTCCCTGGCTCCTGGCCCTGCAGCCCTTTCCCAAATCCCAGCTCTCCTGAAGCCCCTCGAGGCTCGGGAAGCGGCTCCGAGGATTCCCTGCATCCAGCTCTTCTCCAGCTCTCCCAGGTGTCACTGAGACCCCTCCTGGCTGTGCTGGTGTCCATCCCTGCCCTGCCCAGATAGAAGCCCCAGGTGACATTCCCAGGCAGGACATCAGCATTCCAGACAGGCAGCTCCAGGGCTGGATCCCGCCCCGCATTTCATCCAAGCCAGGAAGGCGCCTGGAAAAGAGGGAGAGGTTGGTTAGAGCTGCTGACCACCGAGTCCAACCATCCCCAGCACTGCCACGGCCACCACCACGGCCCCATGTCCCCAAGTGCCACGCCCACACGGCTTTAAATCCCTCCGGGACGGGGACTTGAGGCTCCACCCCACTTCCAGTTCATCCCGTTATTTATCCATCTTCAACACCAGACGCTCCTTCCCAACAGATTTTCCAGGGATTTGTTGGGATCCCTCACACACAGGGCAGGTCCCGCTCCATGGAATGCCGCGTCCTGGTGGCGTTGGCCGTGCCTGGTTGTGACAAAGGTCTCTGTTGTCCCCTGGCTTGCAGAGCACCAGTTCTACCACAAATGGGCCATCCTGTCCGACCCCGAGGACCTCACGGCCGGCCTCAAGGGCTACCTCAAGTGTGACATCGCCGTGGTGGGCAAAGGGGACAACATCAAGACCCCGCACAAGGCCAACGAGACGGAGGAGGATGACATCGAAGGGTAGGGATCTGCTGGGATCCGCTTCTTCCCGGCTCCCTTGGGAATCCTTCCCACCTCTCCTTCCCTTGGATGGGACAACAGGATCCAAACCTGGGGCTGGTGGCAAACCCCGAGCCGTGAAAGCAGAGGGACCAATCCGGTGCTTTTCTGACAGGGAATGCGTGGTCCTGGTGCAATTCCAGGTGGTCTCCAGCACAGAGTTGTCCTTCAGGTGGGGTCAGGCCATCTGCTGGTGCTTGAACTCTACAGCAACGCCAGCCTGGTGTCACCCAGCCCGATGTCCCCAGCCTTTACCTGATGTCCCCAGTCTTTCCCTGATGCTCCTGGGTGGGAAGATGGGATAATGGGATCATGGGATAATGGGATGTGGTCTCACAACCCAAGGCAGAGCCGGGAAGTCTGGATGAAGTTTCCTGGGCTGTGTGTGTGGACAGGGATCTTGGACTGCCCAGAACATCTCAAAGGTCCCAGAACAAAAATCAGGAGCTTTAAAGCTTGATTCCAGCCCCAAAACTTTTCCAGCTGAATGAATATCTCCATTTCAAATCTGCCTCTGAGGCTCTCCCCACATGGAATCATGGAACGGTTTAGGCTGGAAAAGGCCTCTGGGATTGAGTCCAGCCATTAGCAGTCAGAAACCACCAGCACAGCTCTCCTGACTGGCTGGGGTCTGAGGAACCACCTCCAGCACTTTGGGCTCCATTCCATGCTGTAGCAGTGACATTCTCCTACTTATTCCTAAAATCCTGGAATGGTTGATTTTGGAACGGATCTTCAAGATCACCTTGTTCCAACCCTCCTGCCGTGGGCAGGGACACCTTCCACCAGACATGGACAACTCCAGCAATTCCTAGAATTCCCCTAGAAATATTTTCGTTCACAGCATTCCCATGGGCTCATCTATTCCTGCAGAGGACCAAAGCCACCTATCCAAAAAACCAGTGGATGGAGTTTATTTCATCCCCAAAATAACCCTCTGAGCTCCCCTCAATAAGGAAAAAGCAACTCTTCCACAATCCCATTCATTCCATTTCCGTGGAATGGAGTGGAAGTGGAAGGAGTCAGTGCTAGGAAAATGGGGCAGCTTCTCTCTGGTCCTTTATGAAACCACAAAGAGATCTGGACAAGATCTCTGAGGTCGTCCCATCCAACCTTCAGTCTTCCCTGACCGCCCCACCCCACCAGCCGTTCCCAACTCCATCCACTGACATTCCAGGAACCTCCTGCTCCCAGACGGGGTGCCCCCGGAGCGGCAGTGGGCTCGGTTCTACGTCAAGATCTACCGCGCCGAGGGGCTGCCGCGCATGAACACCAGCATCATGGCCAACGTCAAGAAGGCCCTCATCGGGGAGAACAAGGACCTGGTGGACCCCTACGTGCAGGTGGCCTTCGCGGGGCAGAAGGTGAGCGGGGAGGTCTCAGGGTGGCCACAGGAGGTGACACCAGCAGGTGGCCATAGATGGTCTCGGTTGTCCTTGCACGTCGAGATGGGCGTGGTGTCACCTGGCACGTCAGGATGGGCGTGGTGTCACCTGGCATGTCGAGATGGGCGTGGTGTCACCTCATTTTCACTCTCCAGGATGGGTTTGAGTCCTCTCCAGTTGAGGAGGAGGATTCCTTACTCAGGAGAGGACGGAGTGGGTGGAAGGGAGCAGCTCAGGTGGTGAGGGATGGTTTGGGAGATCCGACCCTTGTCTGATATCCGCCTCCTCTCAATCCCCAGGGAAAGACATCCATACAAAAGAGCAGCTACGAGCCCCTCTGGAACGAGCAGATCATCTTCACGGAGATGTTTCCCCCACTGTGCAAACGGATCAAGGTCCAGATCCGGGACTCAGACAAGGTCAACGACGTGGCCATCGGGACCCACTTCATCGACCTGAGGAAGATCTCCAACGAAGGGGACAAAGGTAAAGCTGAAGTGGGGGCGTTCCTTTGGCAGAGTTTCCAAAGTTTTCTGAGCTCCTTCCCACTCCTGGAATTCCTTGGTGCTCATCTAGAGAGACCCTGATGTCCTGAAATGTGAGAGGTTCCTGGACCAATACCCTGAAAACCAACCTGTGACAGGTTTGTGACCAACCTGTCACAAACCTTCAGCCAATGCCTGAAAGCAAAGACACCCCAGAACAATTTGCTCAAGCAAAGACACCCCAGAGCAATTTGCTCTTCCAAAAATTCCTGTGGATGGATGAGCATTTGTGGGCAAAGATGGGAAACCAGACATGAGACTGGAAAGGGACTAACGGGGGGTTCTCCTTCCTCGACCCTCAAAATGGGGAGTTGCTGAAGACATGCTCAGTTCCCATCACTGCCTTCCCTGCAAATTTCCCAAAAAAAAAAAACCTAGGAGGCTCCAGGGGAACCTTTGGGCTCTGCAGAACTTCCTGAAAGGAGGGAACAGCTGGGGGCTCAGGCTCTGCTCCCAGGGAACAGGGACAGGATGAGAGGGAATGGCCTCAGGCTGTGCCAGGAGGGTCAGGTTGGATATTGGGAAAATTCTTTCCTGGAAATGGCTGTTGATCCCTGGCACGGGTCGAGTTTCCATCCCTGGAGGGATTTAAAAGCCATTTGGACGTGGCACTTGGGGACATGGGTTAGCGGTGGCCTTGGCAGTGCTGGGCTCCGATGGAAAAAGTGCTGGAAAAATCTGCAAATGCATTAGGCAGGAGATTGAGGTAAAAGACTGAAATCCTTCCACTGGTGTGCTCCAGAAAAGCCCTTTTTCCTCACACAAAGCACCGATTTGTCGGACTAAGTCCTTTTCTGACCCAGAGATGGGGTAACTGAGAGGTGTTTTAAAAACTTTCATTCTATTTTTAGCCTCGTGAGAAGGATGAGACAATAACAGATGTTATAATTCACGCCATCGCAATCAGAAGCCAATTATTTCCTAATTACAATACATTATAAGCCTCTCTTGGCCTGTCAGCTTTTGCCATATCATCCTTTAAATGCTTTAAAGCCAATCATCTAAAATTACCCCTCATGGGTCCCACTAAAATGCATCTTTCACAGTTCTAGTTCTCCAAATTCTTATTTGCAAGGCCATCCTTTGAAACTCGATTCTAATTTCTGTCTCACCAATGTCTGTCCTATCCCACGGCATTTCTAAGCCAGCATTTCTTATCTCAAGGTTTGCATACGGATGCACACTGGGTGAGATTTCTGCCGGGTTTTGAGAATTTTCTGCAAATCTATTTCCCACACACTCGTGCTGCTTGTGCCAGGGCAGGCTCGGGTTGGAAATTCCAGAAGGAATTTCCCCATGGAAAGGGTGGTCAGGCCTTGGCAGGCGCTGCCCAGGGAGGTTTGGAGTGCCCATCCCTGGAGGTGTCCAAGGAATTCCTGGATGTGGCCTGGGCTGGGGACAAGGTGGGGATCAGTCACAGCTTGGACTCGATGGTCTGGGAGCTCTTTCCCAACCCAAATGATCCTGGGATTCCCTGAAAATTGTCTCCATGGATGGCGGCAGCCGCACTTCCATGGACACACGAGAACATGTCCCAGCCCGCGTCACCACCCAGAGCCCAGGAAAGCGACACCAACCACAAATGCCAAGACATTCCCTGTTCCCTCTCCGTCCCCTTCCACCCGCTCAGGTTTCCTGCCCACCTTCGGCCCCGCCTGGGTGAACATGTACGGCTCCACGCGGAACTACACGCTCATGGACGAGCACCAGGAGCTCAACGAGGGCCTGGGCGAGGGCGTCTCCTTCCGCGCCCGGCTCCTGCTGGGCCTGGCCGTGGAGATCCTGGACACCACCAACCCCGAGATCAACAGCTCCACGGAGGTGCAGGTGGAGCAGGCCACGGCGGTGGCTGACGT
Source organism: Irena cyanogastra (assembly GCA_013397155.1). Classification (NCBI taxonomy): domain Eukaryota; kingdom Metazoa; phylum Chordata; class Aves; order Passeriformes; family Irenidae; genus Irena; species Irena cyanogastra. The sequence continues at coordinate 13,377 of VWZV01001823.1, read as the reverse complement.
AAGTCCCCGCGATCCCACAGGTGTCCCCGCGACCCCACAGCATCCAGGGGGAAGTTTGGGGTCTCGGGAATGTTGGATTGTTATCTTTGGTCTCGTAAGTCAAGGATTCCAGGTGTTGTCCCAGCTGTTCTGCATCTCACAGAGCAATGGAAGTAAATCTTGCAGGATTCCAGGTTTCAGGACCATTCCAGTGCTCCTGTAGGAGCGCTGGGAGTGTCAGAGTGACGTTGTTTGTCACTGGCACAGATTTCCCGGAGGAGCTGTGGCTGATTCATGCCTGGAAGTGTCCACGGCCAGGGTGGACAGGGCTTGGAGCACCCTGGGATAGAGGAAGGTGACCTTGCCCATGAAACTGGATAATCTTTAAGGTCCCTTCCCACCCAAACCATTCCACGATTTCGATCATCTCCTGAACTTAGGGATGTTTCTCCATGTGGGAAATACACAGGGACAGTGACTCATCCCCCAATTCCAGCTGTCCCACTCTTATCCTGATGGGTTTCAATCAGAAACCAAGGATCTCGTTTATTTCCCAGCTGGGAGGAATGAAACCACCGGGAAATAGAACCATTCCAATTCCATGGGAGCATCCAGGCACCTGGATTTGTCTGGTTTGATCGATTCGGCGAACTCAGGCTTGTATTCCTGAATGTCCCTGAGACCCCGTCCTGGGCAAGGGGTGATGGATCCCAACACAGCTCAACATTATCTTCAATTAAAAGATACTAAAATGAAATCTTTAATTAAACACTTTACAGCTAGCCAAGAGATGGGGGACAAAACCCTCCCAGTCCCTCTGGAAATGGCATCTCGAGGGATGGACCTGTCTCTCCCTCTGGCCCCGAGGAGATAACTAAATGATATTAAAATGAAATTTTTAATTAAACACTCTCTACAAGGAGCCAAGAGATGGGGGACAAAACCCTCCCAGTCCCTCTGGAAATGGCATCCCGAGGGATGGACCTGTCTCTCCCTCTGGCCCCGAGGAGATAACTAAATGATATTAAAATGAAATTTTTAATTAAACACTCTCTACAAGGAGCCAAGAGATGGGGGACAAAACCCTCCCGGTCCCTCAGGAAATGGCATCCCGAGGGATGGACCTGTCTCTCCCTCTGGCCCCGACCCTCAGCCCTGGGATCTCTTTTCTCCCGCAGAACTGCAGCGGGAAGATGGAGGAATTCTTCCTCTTTGGAGCCTTCCTGGAGGCCACCATGATCGACAGGAAAATTGGGGACAAACCCATCAACTTCGAGGTCACCATAGGTTGGTTGTTGTCTGGGGAGAGTGACAGTGGTGAAAAACAGAATCCAAAGCTGGAGGTGGGGTTTATTCCCGATTTTCCATTCCAAGCCCTGCTGGAGCAGGTTTGGGGAGCAGGGAATGGCTCCTCCGAGGGCGTGAGGGATGTGGGATGCCACATCCCGTATTTTGTCCCTGCTGGGCTGTGGCCAGTGGAGCTGATCCCTCTCCCATCCTGGTTTTGTGTTCTGGAGATGCTCCAGGAGGGAATGTATTCCCAGGGGATTGAGAGGAGACAAGAGCAGGGCATAGACACCTCTCCCTAATTTCCAGCTCCTGGATGTGACTCCAGGAAACCAAACTCCAACGTTCTCTGTGATTCCAGCAGAGAAAACTTCAGCCAATCCAAATTCAGTCCCAGAGCTGGGAGTTATAGCCCTGTGAATCAATTCCATCTCTTTTCTTCTTGAGGTAACTATGGCAACCAAGTGGATGGCTCCAGCAAACCCCTCCTGCGGAGGAAGAAAGAGGGAGGGGACGGGGACGAGGAGGAGTCGGAGCTGCTCCAGAATTCCAGTGAGGACGAAGGTGCTGAGGATGGAGAGCTGGTTTCCGTCTCTTCATCCCAGCCCATGAAGCCCCTGATCACGGACAGGTCAGTGTGTCCACTTGGGCACTGGTCAGTGTGTCCACCTGCATTTGCGTGGTCAGTGTGTCCACCTGGTCACAGACTGGTCACTGCATCCACCTGGCCACAGACTGGTCAGTGTGTCCGCCTGGGCACTGGGTTTGTGTGTCCACCTGGAAACGGACAGCTGAGTGTGTCCCACTGGATTTGTGTGGTCAGTGTGTCCACCTGGTCACAGACAAGTCACTGCGTCCACCTGGTCACAGACCGGTCAGTGTGTCCAGCTGGGCACAGACTGGTCAGTGTGTCCAGCTGGGCATTGGATCAGTGTGTCCACCTGCATTTGTGTGGTCAGTGTGTCCACTTGGGCACTGGGTCAATGTGTCCACCTGGGCATGGACAGGTCAGTGTGCCACTCTGGGCACACAGATCACTGAGTCCCCTGGATTTGTGCGGTCAGTGTGTCCACCTGGTCACAGACTGGTCAGTGTGTCCACCTGCATTTGCGTGGTCAGTGTGTCCACCTGGTCACAGACAAGTCACTGCGTCCACCTGGCCACAGACTGGTCAGTGTGTCCGCCTGGGCACTGGGTTTGTGTGTCCACCTGGAAACGGACAGCTGAGTGTGTCCCACTGGATTTGTGTGGTCAGTGTGTCCACCTGGATTTGTGTGGTCACTGTGTCCACCTGGTCATAGACAGGTCAGTGTGTCCACTTGGGCACTGGTCAGTGTGTCCACCTGGGCATAGACTGGTCAGTGTGTCCACCCAGATTTGTGTGGTCAGTGTGTCCACCTGGTCACAGACAGGTCACTGTGTCCAGCTGGGCACTGGGTCAGTGTGTCTACCTGGGCATGGACAGGTCAGTGTGTCCACCTGGTCACAGACTGGTCAGTGTGTCCACCTGGGCACTGGGTCAGTGTGTCCCCCTGGATTTGTGTGGTCAGTGTGTCCACCTGCATTTGCGTGGTCAGTGTGTCCACCTGGTCACAGACAAGTCACTGCATCCACCTGATCACAGACTGGTCAGTGTGTCCAGCTGGGCACAGGCAGGTCAGTGTGTCCACCTGCATTTGTGTGGTCAGTGTGCCCCCCCGGTCACAGACTGGTCAGTGTGTCCACCTGGGCGTGTACTGGTCAGTGTGTCCACCTGGATTTGTGTGGTCAGTGTGTCCACCTGGTCACAGACAGGTCAGTGTGTCCACTTGGGCACTGGTCAGTGTGTCCACCTGGGTTTGTGTGGTCAGTGTGTCCATCTGGGCATGGACAGGTCAGTGTGCCACTCTGGGTACAGACAGGTCACTGAGTCCCCTGGATTTGTGCGGTCAGTGTGTCCACCTGGTCACAGACTGGTCAGTGTGTCCACCTGGTCATAGACAGGTCAGTGTGTCCACCTGGATTTGTGTGGTCACTGTGTCCACCTGGTCATAGACAGGTCAGTGTGTCCACCTGGATTTGTGTGGTCACTGTGTCCACCTGGTCATAGACAGGTCAGTGTGTCCACCTGGATTTGTGTGGTCACTGTGTCCACCTGGTCATAGACAGGTCAGTGTGTCCACCTGGATTTGTGTGGTCACTGTGTCCACCTGGTCATAGACAGGTCAGTGTGTCCGCTTGGGCACTGGTCAGTGTGTCCACCTGGGCATAGACTGGTCAGTGTGTCCACCCAGATTTGTGTGGTCAGTGTGTCCACCTGGGCACTGGGTCAGTGTGTCTCCCTGGGCATGGACAGGTCAGTGTGTCCACCTGGGCACTGGGTCAGTGTGTCTCCCTGGGCATGGACAGGTCAGTGTGTCCACCTGGGCACTGGGTCAGTGTGTCTCCCTGGGCATGGACAGGTCAGTGTGTCCACCTGGGCACTGGGTCAGTGTGTCTCCCTGGGCATGGACAGGTCAGTGTGTCCACCTGGGCACTGGGTCAGTGTGTCTCCCTGGGCATGGACAGGTCAGTGTGTCCACCTGGGCACTGGGTCAGTGTGTCTCCCTGGGCATGGACAGGTCAGTGTGTCCACCTGCATTTGTGTGGTCAGTGTGCCCCCCCGGTCACAGACTGGTCAGTGTGTCCACCTGGGCATAGACTGGTCAGTGTGTCCACCCAGATTTGTGTGGTCAGTGTGTCCACCTGGTCACAGACAGGTCACTGTGTCCAGCTGGGCACTGGGTCAGTGTGTCTACCTGGGCATGGACAGGTCAGTGTGTCCACCTGGTCACAGACTGGTCAGTGTGTCCACCTGGGCACTGGGTCAGTGTGTCCCCCTGGATTTGTGTGGTCAGTGTGTCCACCTTGTGTGGCACCTGGGGACTGTCCTGGTTTAGGGACATGGGTCAGTGCTGGCCTCGGCAGTGTCGAGATCCCAGATGGAAAAACTGCTGGAAAAATCTGCAAATGCACCAGGCAGGAAACTGGGATAAAAAGGGTCAAATCCTCTGCCAGATGAGATGTGCCCGAGGAGGTCTGGATTTGCATTCCAAGGACTGGGATAAGAAAGATTATTGGATTTAAGATTATGAGAGTCGTTTAAAGTGGATTTTTATCAAGTTTTAGCAGTAGATTGGTTAACAGATTACAGATTAAATCAACTGGGAAAAAAAGTGTAGATAAGTGTCTCCCTGGAATTCCTTCCCTTGTTTCCATGATTATCCAGCACAGATAAATCTCCCTGGAATTCCCTTCTTGTTTCCATCAATATCCAGCATAGATAAATCCCCTTGTAATTCCCTCCCTGTTTCCATCAATAACCAGCACGATAAATCCCCCTGGAATTCCTTCCCTCTTTCCATGATTATCCAGCAGAGATAAATCTCCCTGGAACTCCCTCCTTGTTTCCATCAATATCCAGCACAGATAAATCCCCCTGGAATTCCTTCCCTCTTTCCATGATAATCCAGCACAGATAAATCTCCCCGGAATTCCCTCCTTGTTTCCATCAATATCCAGGACAGATAAATCTCCTTGGAATTCCTTTCCTTGTTTCCATCACTATCCAGCACAGATAAATCCCCCTGGAATTCCCTCCTTGTTTCCATCACTATCCAGCACAGATAAATCCCCCTGGAATTCCCTCCTTGTTTCCATCACTATCCAGCACAGATAAATCCCCCTGGAATTCCCTCCTTGTTTCCATCACTATCCAGCACAGATAAATCCCCCTGGAATTCCCTCCTTGTTTCCATCACTATCCAGCACAGATAAATCCCCCTGGAATTCCCTCCTTGTTTCCATCACTATCCAGCACAGATAAATCCCCCTGGAATTCCCTCCTTGTTTCCATCACTATCCAGCACAGATAAATCCCCCTGGAATTCCCTCCTTGTTTCCATCACTATCCAGCACAGATAAATCCCCCTGGAATTCCTTTCCTTGTTTCCATCAATATCCAGCACAGATAAATCCCCCTGGAATTCCCTTCTTGTTTCCATCACTATCCAGCACAGATAAATCCCCCTGGAATTCCCTCATTTCCATCACTATCCAGCACAGATAAATCCCCCTGGAATTCCCTTCTCTGCTCCTCCGCTCCTTGTCCAGCTGAATCCCAAGGGGAGATGAGAAGTTCCGATGTTCTGGGGGCTCTCCCACCCTGTTTATCCCCAAATCTCCAGCCTCTGGGAGCTGGCGGCCCCTTGCTCAACCACGGGGCTCTGCTGACATCTCCTGGTGGGAATTCCCGGGAAGAGCTGGAGCTGGCTTTGACTCCTGGTGACCCCAGGATTCCCCTTCCCAGGTGCTGGATGCCAGCGCTCCAAAAGCGTGGCTCACCCTTCCTTCAGCTGTGCCACCACCGTTCCAAGGACAGGCTGGGCAGGGCTTGGAGCAACCGGGAGGTTTCAGATCCCAGCTCCAGGATCCCGGAATCCCTCAGGATTCCAAAATCTTGGATGGGAATTCCCTTCCCAGGTTTGGGTGGGACAGGATCTTAAAGCCCATTCAGTTCCAACCCCAACACATCCCACTGGCCCAGCTTCCTCCAGTGTGCAACCCGGCCCCCGGGCACTGCATCCATCCATCCCAGGCCTGGCTTTGGGAATGGCCCCGGGAGAAACGGAGCCTCTGTTCTCCAGGATGCAGCTGAGGCCGCCTCCATCCCGCTCCCGAGCTCCGGTATCCCCCTTCCCACCGCGGCATTGCCTCCTGGGACAGGGATGGGATGGGCGCTGCTCCAGGCCAGGATTGTCACTCCTGCCTCCTCTTGCAGGAATTACTTCCACCTGCCCTACCTGGAGAAGAAGCCCTGCATCTACATCCGGAGCTGGTGGCAGGACCAGCGGCGCCGGCTCTACAACGCCAACATCATGGACAAGATCGCGGACAAGCTGGTCAGGAGCGGACGGGGGTGGACAGGGAGGGCTGAGGGGACGGGGGGACGCAGCTGGGACACGGGGCTGGCACCAGGCACGGCCACATCCACCTTGGAGCAAAGCAGGGACGGACAGTGCCTGGAAAGGGGAACATTCCCAGTGAGGAGTCACCAAATTCCAGTAGCTCCTTGGGAATTCTGTGGGTCAGATGTCCCCACGAAAGGGAACAGGCGTGGGGAGGCTTTGTCACCGGGGCTGGAGGGGTGAAACACTCACGTGGCACAGCCAGGGAAGGGAAAGCTCCAGGGAGACCTTGGAGCCCCCTCCAGAGCCTAAAGGAGCCCTGAGAGAGCTGGAGAGGGATTTGGGACAAGGGATGGATGGAGAGGAAAAGGGGGAATGGGTACAGACTGGGAAAGGGGAGATCTGGGCGGGATATTGGGATGGAATTCTTCCCTGTGAGGATGGGGAGGCCCTGCACAGGGGTTTGGAGCAACCTGGGATAGTGGAAGTGTCCCCACCCATGGCAGTGGAGTTGGAATTCAACGATTCCCAACCAAACCATTCCATGATTTTATGATTAAGTCTCAGCTCGTTCCCAAGGAGCCTTTGGGAGAGCTCCAGGCTGGCAGGGTCACAGCAGGATTGGGAAGGGCCCCCCTGGCAGGTCCCTCCACGGGGGTTTGGGTCCTGCCCAGCTCATTCCTTGAGGCCACTGGAGCCATTCCCAGCACCCAGAGCTGCGTCCCCAAACGTGTTCCAGGGAAGCAGCCGGGGTTTTCTCCAGGGTGGGGTTGGAGCCCCAGATGATGCCCAGCCCAGGTGAACAGAGGTGATCCCCAGGTGATGCCCAGCCCAGCCCAAGTGATCCCAGGTGATCCCCAAGTGATTCCCAGCCCACCCAGATGATACCAGGTGATGCCCAGCCCAGGTGATTTGCAGGTGATTCCCAGGTGATCCTGGGTGATGCCCAGCCCAGGTGATTCCCAGCTCAGGCGATCTCTAGGTGATGCCCAGCCCACACCAGGTGATCCCAGGTGATTCCCAGCCAAGATGATCCCAGGTGATTCTCAGCCCAGCCCAGGTGATCCTCAGGTGATTCCCAGCCCAGGTGATGCCCAGCCTATCCCAGGTGATGCCAATCCCAGGTGATCCAAGATGATTCCCAGCCCAGGTGACTCCCAGGTGATGCCAGGTGATTCCCAGCCCATCCCAGCTGATCCTCAGGTGATTCCCAGGTGATTCCAGTGATCCCAGGTGGTTCCCAACCCATCCCAGGTGATTCTAGGTGATCCCAGGTGATTCCCAGCCCATCCCAGGTGATCCCAGGCGGTTCTCACCCCTCACTTTCCCCGCTGGTGCTGCAGGAGGAGGGCCTCAACGACGTGCAGGAGATGATCAAGACGGAGAAGCCGCACCCGGAGCGCCGGCTCCGAGGGGTCCTGGAGGAGCTGAGCAGCGGCTGCCTGTGAGTGACACGTGGGAAGGTGGCACCGCGTGGGATCCCCGCTCCCAGCGGGAATGTCACCTCACCGTGCCCCATCCTCGAGATGACAGGACAACGACATTCCGTGACGTTGGCACCATGCCGGATCGTTTGCCATGGGCTGGAGCGTGGTGCTTCCACCTGCACCCCAAACACCCCAAAGCAGGGGTGAAAACCTCAATCCTGTGGCCTCCACAGGCTGGTGGCCCGAAAGGTGGCTGTGCTCAGGTGGGGCTGGGCTCTTCCTCCAGGCAGCACTGACAGAACCAGAGGACACAGCCCTCAAGCTGCACCAAGGGAAATTTAGGCTGGATATCAGGAAAAAGTTTTTTATGGAAAGACTGATAAAGTTCTGGAATGGCTGCCTGGGGAGGTGGTGGAGTCACCATCCCTGGATGGGTTTAAAACAAGCCTGGATGTGCCAGGTTTAGTTCAGGTGTTGAGGCTAGGTTGGACTCGATGATCTTGGAGATCTCTTCCAACCTGGTGATTCCGTGAATTCTGTGTGGCGCGTGGTGACACCGACTGTCCCTTCCTGACTCAGTCCGCGGTGCGAACCGGCCTCTCGTGCACAGTTTTTTTGGAGATCGGGGGGAATTTGAGCGTTTTCCAGGGACGTGGCCAGGCTGGCAGGGTGGGAAGGGAACCCTGGGAAGGGGTCCCATGGGAATCGCCTTTTCCCGCAGGCGCTTCCTGACCTTGGCTGACAAGGACCAGCACCACTCGTCCCGCACGAGGCTGGACCGGGAGAGGCTCAAATCCTGCATGCGGGAGCTGGTGAGTGGGGCCTGGTCCCTAAAGGGGCTCCAGGAGAGCTGGAGAGGGACTGGGGACAAGGGATGGAGGGACAGGACCCAGGGAATGGCTCCCAGTGCCAGAGGGCAGGGCTGGATGGGATTTTGGGAATTAGGAATTGTTCCCTGGCAGGATGGCGATGGTTGTTCAGGGAAGCTTTGGGAAGAGTGGAGGAGGATTCCTGAACAGGGGCTGGAATTTGGTCCATGGACACGTTGGGCTCCGGTCCCTGTGGGTCGAGGGTTTGGGGTTTAATTCTGACCCCAAAGCCCGCTTGGGTCTCAGCCAAGTCCCAGGAGTCACCTGGGGCTCTGCTGCCGCCTCTCCACCAGACTCGGGAAAGAAATTCGGGAGCACAGAGGAGCTGGAAAGGGAATTTTGGGAACCCCAGAGAGCAGAGCTGTCCCAGGGACAGGTTTGGGGTGATTTTGGGAACTTTGGCAGAGCAGAAGTGTCCCAGCGACAGAGGTTTGAGGTGATTTTGAGAACCCCACAGAGCAGAGCAGGGACAGAGGTTTGAGGTGATTTCAAGAACCCCACAGAGCAGAGCAGGGATAGAGGTTTGGGGGTGATTTTGGGAACCCCACAGAGCAGGAACAGATGTTTGGGGGTGATTTTGGGAACAGAGCTGTTTGGGAGCAGAGCTGTTCCAGGGACAGAGGTTTGAGGTGATTTTGGGTACCCCACAGAGCAGGGACAGAGGTCTGGGGTGATTTTGGGAACCCCACAGAGCAGAGCTGCTCCAGGGACAAAGGTTTGGGGGTGATTTTGGGAACTCCACAGAGCAGAGCAGGGACAGAGGTCTGGGGTGATTTTGGGAACCCTTTTGGAGCAGGGCTGCCCCAGGGACAGATGTTTGGGGGTAATTTTGGGAACAGAGCTGTTTGGGAGCAGAGCTGTTCTGGGGACAGAGGTTTGGGGTGATTTTGGGTACTCCGCAGAGCAGGGGTACCCCAGGAACAAAGGTTTGGGGGTGGTGGCCCCGCTCCTTGCCAAGGATGAGACGGACGAGGAGCTGGTGGCTTCTGCAGCTGGCACGGCCAAGGACACCAACTTCAGTGGCCAGCTGCATCCTCGAGAGCCAGGAATTGTTAAATTCCGCACATTCATGTGGAAGCTCCAAGGGTCAGGTGCTGGGTGACAGCAGGACAGCTGGGTGACCTTCCTTGAGCCACCCCAAAATTCTCCAAGCTCAGGTGATATCTTTGTGGTGTCACCTTCTCCTGGGCTGTCTCTGTCCTCTCAGGGGCTCTGCCACACCAAGGTCAACCAAAGGGTGTCTGAAGGTGCCCACCCTGACGTGGTGGGGTTGAGGCACCTTTCCTTGGTCCGAGCTGTGTCCCGATGTCCCGGCTGTCTCCACAGGAGAACATGGCCCAGCAGGCCACGGCCCTGCGCTCCCAGGTCAAGAGGAACACCATGAAGGACAAGCTGAAGCTGGTGCAGAACTTCCTGCAGAAGCTGCGGTTCCTGGCGGATGAGGTGGGTCCCGCACGGGCAGAGGTGTCCTCTGGATGGGGCAGCTCATGGAGACAGAAACCTGGGATGGATGGATGGATGGATGGATGGATGAATGGGATGGAATAGATGGAATGGATGGATGAACATGGACGGATGGATGATATGGATAGGCAGATGGATGGGATGGATGATATGGATGGATGGGATGGAATGGATGGGGATGAATGGGATGGATGGATGGGGATGGTTGGATGGACATTGATGGATGACTGGATGATATGGATGGATGGATGGGATGGATGATGGATGGGCGGGACGGATGGTACGAAATGGATAGGTGTTTGGATGGGATGGAATGAATGGATGGATGGAGGGATGGAATGGAAGGAGTGATGTGGATGATATGGATGGATGGGATGGATGGACATGGATGGGATGGATGGATGGATGAATGATACAGATGGATGGATGGATGCATGGATGGGATGGATGGATGGGATGGATGAAATGGATAGGCGGATGGATGGATGAATGATATGGATGGATGGATGGATGGATGGATGGATGGATACCTCCAAGAGCAGGAAGAGGTCCCTCTGCAAGGTGCCATTCCAAGTCCACGAGCTGCCCCATGATCCCTGTGCACTCCTGGGTGGCAATGAGCCCATGTAAAAGAAATTTAAGAGTTTCCCAGGCAGGGACAGAGCTGGGTCCTCCCGCAGCAGAGCTGGAGATGTTTCAGCCACTCCCAGCCGTGGAGGGATCCTGTGGATCCTTGGGAAATCAGGGATTGGAAGGTGACGCATCAAATCCCAGACTGGTTTGGGTGGGAAGGGATTTGAAATCCCATCCAGTTCCAACCCTGGCACCTCCCACTATCCCAGGCTGCTCCAAGCCCCAATGTCCAACCTACCTTGGGCATTCCCAGGGATCCAGGGGCAGCCACAGCTGCTCTGGGAATTCCAGCCCTTCCCACATTCCAGGGAACAATTCCCAATTCCCAATATCTCATCCAGCCCTGCCCTCTGGCACTGGGAGCCATTCCCTGGGTCCTGTCCCTCCATCCCTTGTCCCCGTCCCTCTCCAGCTCTCCCGGAGCCCCTTTAGGCTCTGGAATGATTCCATGAAGTTTTTCCAATTTAGGACTGGCTCAGAGGGGGTTCTGGCCCTCCCTGGAGCTGCAGCTGTTCCACCTCCTGCTTCCATCTCCCACGGAAGGCTCCCAGCTCCCTCCTTGGTTACAGCCAGGCCTTCCTTGCTCCTGACCCAACCCAGATGTGAGGAGTGATGGGCCCTGCCCAGACTGGGAACCTCTGCCCTAGAAAGGGATGAAGGAACGGCCGCTGCTCTCCCCTCCCCAAGTCCACTGAAGGAGGAGAGATGGAAAACCTCCAGTCTTCTACGCCCAAGTTTTTATCTTTTTTAACTCACAACCAACATAAATTACTGGAATAAATCACACGAGACTCCGTTTCCTTCGTGCAGGAAAAAGCCAATTCTTTACTCACACAACTCATTTTCATACAGACCTTGTGTGTGACTCCAATTGGTCAGTAGCTTTCTTGCCCATTACTTTATTTTTATTTTATTTTATTGTTTACATATTTATTTCACTGATTTTCACGGGATAGAGTCAATGTTTCTGCAGGTCCTGGTTGTTTTTTCACCCAGGAACAGATTGTTATGTTCAATCCTGTTCATGCCAGCATTGTTTTCACATGGGAACTTGCAAAGTCCTGGCTTGACAAGGCCAGGCCACTGATCTAACAGGCTTGATTTTATGAGGCTTTTCTTTCGTATTTTTTCTACCTTTCTGCAACAATAAATCCCAGTTTCTTTCCTGACCGGGCTTAGCTCTGAGCAGCCTTTTTGGAGTGGGAATCTCAAAACAATTCCCACTTTTTTGGAGTGGGAATCTCAAAACAATTCCGGTGCCCCCAGTGTGGCAACAGGCACATCCATCTTCCATGGGATCTGCTGGATTTGCCTCCAGCAGGGTCTCCGGCCCCACCGGTTCCTCAGCAGTCGGAGCTGGGGCACTGACAGGGCTCTCCCGTGGCATTCCCAGCCCCAGCACACGATTCCCGACGTTTTCATCTGGATGATGAGCAACAACAAGCGCATCGCCTACGCCCGCATCCCCTCCAAGGACATCCTGTACTCCATCGTGGACGAGGAGATGGGCAAGGACTGCGCCAAAGTGAAGACGGTTTTCCTCAAGGTGAGGATCCGCCTGTCCCAGGGGAGCTGGTGGGAAGAGGAGGAAAGGAGAGGGAATTTTGGAGATGGGGATGAGGGTGTTGCATCCATTTTTTCTGGGGTTTGAATATTGGAAAAACATGATCCATACTCTGCTGATGGGGTGGAAATCTGCTCCTAGGGAGGGTGAACCACTGACCTTACCCAGTCCCAGTAAGCGGGAAATGTTCGGAAAGAGGGAGGTGTTTGATCCAGCTGGAAATCCAGAGAATTTCCGGCTTAGAGAAAGGAAACCACGGTGGGAAGAGGACAATGCATGAGCCGGAGCAGTGTCACGATCCCAAAGCATCCTTGGGCTTAAGGAACAGCAGCACAACGCCCCAAAGAGGTCGGGTGCTCCAAGGGCGGGGTCTGTCTGTCCATATTCCCAATTTCCATGTGAGTTCTTCCATTCCTTGTGCTCAGCTCCCCGGGAAGAGGGGCTTCGGCCCTGCCGGCTGGACAGTCCAGGCCAAGATGGAGATCTACCTGTGGCTGGGCCTCAACAAGCAGCGCAAGGACTTCCTGAGCGGCCTCCCCTGCGGGTTCGAGGAGAAGAAAATCGCCCGGGGCCAAAACCTGCCCTCCTTCCCCCCCATCAGCCTCCTGTACACCAGTAAGGAATTCCCATGGGATGAGGCATGGGGATGGGAAGGAGGGAGCCTGACTGGACACCCCCAGCTCCAAGGGCTTCCAGGAGCTAAGGGGGACATCGTTCCAGCTGTCCCCAGAGAATTCTGTGGGAATTCCGTGCCCTCATCCCAATCCTATTCAGAGTTGTCGCTGTGCACACAACAAGCAGGATGCCAAGGAAATCCGTTTCCATTCGGGATTTGTGCTTTGAGTTGAGATCCTTCAGCCACGAGCAAAAACAGGCTCCTGAGACCTGCCTTGGATGGGCTCTGTCCTGGCTTAGGGCAAATCTGGGAGAAAAACCTCTAAAGGGATTTCCTCTAGAAAAGCAAATCCAAGTGGTCCCAAGCTGGTTTGGGAAAATATTTCCTTGAAAAAAAAGTGGAAAAAAACCTGTTTATTTAACAGGCAAAGCATTCACCAGCACAAAAAAATGAACAATATCAAACAACAAAAAGAGATTACAAACTCAGAAAGTCCCCTCCGTGGCTGTGGCTCAGCTCAGCCAGTCTCTTATCAGTCTCTTATCAATCTCTTATCAGTCTCTCTGGCGCTGGCAATGCTGCAGCCCAGACCCAGCCCAGTGGGCCACAGGTG